>BRZM01000949.1:56612-185035 GCA_033238685.1 Lates japonicus
ATAGATTTGGTTGATTGCATGACAGCGCTTTAAAAAGCGCAACATCAAGCTCACCGGGCAATACCTTAACGATACCTCATGCAGTGTTGTGTGACAGCTAGCTAACTAATAATCCGTTAGTAAAGACATAGCTAACAGTTACATAACTGATGGCGTCGGTTCACTGCGAGGATAATTGAGTTAGCTTTTCTTATAAAGCCTTGAACAAAGTGGTAATGCGATATCAGATAAGACTATTTCCATGTTTAATAAGTTACTAAATCTACCCACCACAATTCCTTATGCCTATGTTACAACTGGGAAAAATCTTTTGTGCAGTAACAACGTGGACAAAAACATACTTTTAAAATGACCCACCTCTATCAAATTATAAGCACTGACATGCCACAAAGTCCCGGCAAGTCTTGCAAACCTGTCCCCGCACTGTGGCAGGTTATTGTGGTTTTATTCTGGAAGCATCAAATACAGGCTGGGAGAGGCGACTCCGCGGAGGAAGCTTCTGCTCCGGTTATGGGCGGTATGTGCTTGTTTTGTAGTCATAGAAGGAACACCGGGCTCATCTCGGGCAATGATGTCTCTGGGTACGGCGTCAGACGGACCTTGCTGGGTAAAAGTGCCAAACCCCTCAGAAAGCCTGGGTTGTGTGGCTGGCCAAGTGATATTTTCTTTGCACAGCCATATGCTTGCAGCATGCAAAACGCCCTAACGCAGCTATCATTCGTATTCAGTTTGGCTAAACACTAATATTTCAACATATTGTATATTTTACTCCTGGTTTAGCTTTAGGAGGAGGCAGACTGATTGTGCATTCAATGGGGCTCATCAAAAACACCGCTACTGATGCTACACGGAAAGGTAGCTTCCTTGGTTATTTCATTTATTTGAAGGAGAATCAAATGTTTATATTTATATTATTACTGAGTTCAAATTCTGCAGGCTGGCATGATTGCTAACCGAACCAGCTGATGCTAAACTTCAGTATCTGAAGTTATTATGTGTTGCATTTAGACGTTTTCCTTTCATTTTGTTTACTGTTGCATATTTGGTTAATTCTCAGTTTGGAGATAGTGACTATATACTGGTCTATATATTTGTTCAACATTTAACCCTGTTTTCTCATGTCTGGTGCTCTGTCCGCGCCGCCGCCACAGTGGAGTAGTATCGAGTACTCCTCACATCCTTCATCATGTTGTCCACTGACACATCATCTTCTTAATAAGGCGACTGACCATGATGGTAAGTTCATTTTTGCATATATTGGGGTTGTGTTCCTTTAAATATTTCTATTCAGAATGGTGGGCTGATTGTGTGTGCTGATGCATGAATGTCTTTCAGCTCATCTATTCATTCCTTGACATTATCCTCTCTATAAGCCTATCACCACCCTTCCTTCCATCAGGCAGATCATCTTCCCGCCATACCCGAATATGTTTGAACGCTATCAGTACTTTATGTATTATGCATACATCACATTCTTGTCATCTAAGGTTCTGCTGAACCTGCAGCGATCTTATCTGCCCTGCGGAACCTCCAGGAAGATCAGGAGGTTGGAGTTGGAGAAAGACACATGATCTACAAACTATAGGCAAGCCATGCATCCACAGGAGCCATGGGAACTCTTGTATTCAATGGCTGGGAGAATGGGTTATGGTTGTTTTATATATCATATATCATGATGACAATTCATCGCGCGGTCTGGACAGACGTACCGTTGATTGACCAAAGTGTTCCTTAGTGTCACAGGCTGTGATATAAGTTGGGACTCCTCACTTAAAAATACACAACACATGTCTTTGAGTAAAGAGCTGTGTGTCAAGTGATTTAGTAGTGCTTTGGTTTGTCAGGTTTCCATGGATGCAGACAGGTTGGCTGATCGACAGTCCTGAGCGCGGTGTCTGAGCATATCGGTTGACTGGGCGACTGGAGCAGGGGTATCTCTCAGGCTTGCATGCATGGAACAAGCTGGGGTATATATAGAGACAGGAGTGGGAAATGTCAGTTAGAAAGAACATATTGACCTTAATACTGAGCTGCCAGGTATGCTTTTCTTTCCTGCAGACTGACCGCTAATTCCTGAAATTGTACCCACACCCTGTCTTTCCTGCAAACAATTATGGCTGGTAACAACTTTCAGAATCTCAGTGAGAACAAGACAGAAGTACTTACGGCCAAAAGCAAACATTATCCAGAATCTGGGACAAGCTCAACAGATTAATGAAACCTTTTCATATCTCAAATATTACCAGAGGCATGACCACTTATAGAATAATAGCGAAAAGCTAGTTCATATTTCAATCACAGGTGGCAGTGAATGTTTTAAATGATTCCTATTATTATTAACACACAGTAATGATGACTGTACGTGTCTCTGAATATCAGATGAAGATTAGCTAGAGATGAAACGCTGGGAGGAGGAGCCAGAGGAAGCTCATCAGGACAAACTATCAGGTAATCAGACATTCATTTCTCTTTCTCTTTAGCTTCTGTTTCCTTCCTAGCACTCACTATTGGTGGGTTGTAATATTAGTCTTGTTTTACATACTGTATGTAAATGTAAAGGTTTACATTTTCACACACACATGTACCATCATTTTTGTATGTGATTTCTTTCTTTTCGCGCATTTTTCCCATTCCTCTTTTCTTTGAACACAGACAGGTTTGGAAGCCTTGGGATCCTGTTGCGTCAGTATCACCTACCTGTCCACCAGCCTGTCCAAAGAGAAGAAGTCAATTCAAAAGGTGAACCTTTGCAGGGGTGGTTAGGGTTTGTCTGTTTGATCGGGCCTGGTGCTTTCTCTTTGGTAGATGTTTGAACAAATGTGACAAGATGACAGCTGAGTGCTTCTCTACAGTGTTAAGTGCATGGAATATGTATTCAGTGGTAGACAGGTTCGAGCATTTGTTTGGATATAGTCAGTGATTTTCTTTCTAAAGCTGTGTTTTAAAGCAGTAGATTCTCCCAAATTAAGCATTTTCTGTAGATCTTACTGTGTTTATGTGCTTCCAGGGGTGGGCGGCAGTCGTCTACGAAACCACACTGTGAGCCTCAGAGATGTGCCTTTTGTTGCGGAGCAGTGAGATGGGCATATGTGCATTTGTGATTTTAGCATTGGAATAAATGGTTTTAGTTTTCCAATGCCTTCCCTCACGGCTTTTCTGTCTCTCTCCGTGACTCTTGTCCCCTCTGCATGAAAGCGCTTCCAGTCAGTGGGCTGCAGCCACTCAATGAAACAAAGCGTCCAGTCAGTTTGTCTCTCTGGGCACCAACCACACCTCTGCAGCGTCCTCACCTGACAATGCAGCGACGCAGAGACAGGTAGGCGCGGTAGACGTTCAGACAGTTCACTCCTCTTCATCCTCTCTGCGTGGGGAGGCTGGCCGGAACTGCTGCAAAGCACTTCAGGAGCTGCGGCTGCGGGCATGGTGTGGTTGCATCCCAGGCTTGATCAGGAAGCGAATTGCTTGTGAAAAGTGTTCCATTTTATTCCGTGCCTGTGTGTGGCAACGACTGTGTGTTTGGGGGCGGGCCGACTGGGTGGTGGGTGGAGGACAAGCGTGTCGAGCAGGAAAGAGAACTTCAGAGAGCAAGGAGGCTGCTGCTGAAAATGGAGAGTAAGGTGGATCGTCGCTCTACAAACACAAAGCATGAATTGGGTTTCCACGGAAACAACTGTGTAAGACTTTTATTTTTGGCGGTATACACCTTTTCTCGTCTCTCCTCTAAAATAAAGAAGTTAAAGAAGGAAACAATTGACACCTTGACAAGACGAGGTAGTGGCTACAGTGTCTGAGAGGTCGCTCTGCCGGAGCAGTTAAAGATTAGACCAGGAGAGAAGCAAAGAGAGGAACCTGCAAGGGCTGCAGGGGATGTAAGCGCTGCAGACCTCCACTACGGACCTCAAAACTCACCAGGACATAAACACACCAAATAAGGTTTATCTTGTTGGTGCTGTCCACTTCTATGACATTGTTTCTATTACTGGCTTTAAACACCGGCCGAAAACACATAGATTTTTAACAGACAACTCTGAGTAGAACAGTTTTAATACTATCAGAAACATTACCTTTATCTAAAGGATTGATGTATTTTAAACGGACCTAAGTTGTCTCTATTGCATTTTCAAACAAAGGTTTATTGTCTGATTAGTCATCTTAGTGTCAAATGGTTGTTCAAGTTGTTTAAAAGAATGACAGGGCTTGAAAGGTTCATTTTCATTTTGTTACAGTTACCATTTAAGCCACTGCATTTTTGTTCATGGAGCATTTTTGTATTGGCCTTTTTTCAGAACGATGTTTAAGTCTTTTAGCATCAGGGCAGGGTTTAAATCAGTTTAGCTATCTGTATAATTGAAGATCAGCGGAGTGCTGGAAAATATCATTTTCGTTATGGTTTTCCGCATGACTTTCTGGGCATATGGAAACTAGGTACGTAATGGACAACCTGAACTTAGAGTTCAGAAAACTGTGAGAAAAAAAAGACATATTTTTCATGGTGCTAAAACATACCAAGCGCAGGAGTTGAGTGGTACTGACATTTTACAGTTTGATTAGCCCTAATGATGTGAAGGACCAAAAAAAAAAAAAACACTGTACAGTATTTAGTTAAGCGACTGAATCCTTGTCATGTACCCTATAGTATGTTTAAGCACCACGTGTTGTGTGTGATGATCATATATATGATGATAATTATTTCTACAAATATAAATGTATTTGTTCTACCGGCCATTTGGGAGGATTTTGTTATTTTTTCAACAATCATGCCTATTTTGGAGTAACGTATTTCTTCGAAATAAAGTATTTATGTTTTCTACTACAGTCTACTACTACTACTACTTTTATTGTCTTCTTCCAGCTGCCAGTACTTGTTTTTCTTTAAACTAATTCCAGTGATCCACTGAGTCCTTGTATTTTGCTGCTGTGTGTTGTGTTGCTTGCTCCTGTTTTAGCTCTCCTCTTTGACTTGCATATCACATTCTTTGGGCGTCATGACTCAACATCAGACACTCGACAGTAGTCTTGGCAGGCAATAGCTATTACCCAATGCCACTTACATTTTTTATTGTTTTCTTCCTCTGGTAATATGACATGTTTGATAATTATTACTAATATAAGTACAATTTTCTTAATACATTTGATTGAGAATTTTTATTTACCCAATATATTTAAAATAAATTGTAAACCTAAAGTAAAATTAATTAATTTAATGACAGAACATTTTTAAACCTTCTTTATCACAGTGGGAATATGAGGCTTTTTTTCTTTTTTTTTTTTCAAATTGACCCTCTGTGCTCAGTTGAATCAAATCTTGTAAATTCTTTAAAGTAAAAGAGCAACTATTTCTACAGGATTTATAAGGAGATTCAGTGAGTCAGTTGTACGAACTTCTGATGGTCAAGCAATATTCACTGCTTGAAGCTTCTCTATCTCAATTACCATACAGATGTCATCATTTGCTATATAAGACCCTGTCCCTCTCCCTTAGGACAATCGCTGGTGGAGCTCCTCGTGGAAGGGTCTCTGGGTCTGTCAGGTTTCTCGTGTTTCTGCTGAACCAGTCACGTAATATGACTAATTGCAGTTTTTCTGATGGACATCACAGGTTCTGACTGGTGTGTGTTTTGAACGATGTGACGGGGCAGGCCGTGGTGGACAGCTGCAGAAACTTGACCAAGATGTGGTATGCTGCTTTGGGAGGTTTTAAAAATGATTATTTTCGTTTTGCTTTGCACATTGCCCAACACTTCACCAGTCGCTTAGCCTCTTTGGTGATAACTTCCCTACTACTCTCTGATGGATTTATCAACGCACCTGTCTGAAATCGCTGGTAGTGGAGAAGTTTGGCAGGGCGGTGGCTGGTGGCAAAACTTTACTTTGCTTTATTAATGAAACGGTTTGAAAAGCACTGCTGATTACTTTGTATAGTGTGTGGATTAATTGTACACCATTTTGGGGAATTCACACGACAAATCAACAACACAAAAAATGTCTGTGTCAGTTTTATCCTTTTAACATACAAAAACAACCATCCTCCTATAATCATCATCCATGTGGACAGAGATGAAGCTGGGTCAGGATACCTTCTGTGTGCAGTCTATAAAGATAAATCACCATGCAGTGTGACAAATACAAAACTTTGGTGGTGCTTATTTGTATAATAACAGCCAATATGTAGTCTAAGATCAGAGCTTCATCAGTTTTAAATTAATATACTCAAAGTGAATAATTTTGCTTGCACTACTTCCTCAGTTTTTTGTTTTTTCGACAGAAGTACAGCTGAAAGTTGTCTTAGGCAGTTTAGAGGAGTATTTCTTTATGAGTTTGCAGCAGATATGATCACATGCTACGGACATTAGGAGGAAATTTGACTGGGTCAGAATCTGAATTACATATACAGCTACCTCGCCCTCTCCCTACAAAAGAGTTGCCGCTCTCGATTATTCATGTGGTTATTATTCTCTCTTTTGTATGTTAGTTTTTCTCATTTATGTCTCCTGTGCCATGAGAAAACATTGATTTATCCTCACTGTTTGGTTCTATACTTAGAATGAATACTGTCACCAGTGGGAAAGGGCCCGGCAGCACCATGCTTCTTCACTATTATTCAGATGTGGGGGCTGCTTTGTGTTCCTAGTGAAATAAAATCACATCCTCTTAAGTAAATACTTTTATCTGTTATCCTTTTACATATTCTTAAAATGTTGTAAAGTATTTTGTGCAGACCAAGTGACAGCATTGTGCTTCTTTTGCTGAGCATTATTGGAGCTGTTGCAAAATTTTTTCAACAGTGGTAACAATGAAGTGTCAGCCAACTGAAGCTGGAGAGAACTGGGAAGAAGGTATATGGTTTCCTGGTTACACAGTGGCCAGGTGGTCCTGCTAGGTCAGCAATAAAGCTGGGGCCGTCTCATTTAACCAGCATAGTCTCATGATCCGTTAAAGAGGTTAAGTGTGATTTGTATTACATGCTCTGTATATAAATAATAATAATAAATACTTCTTATAGACTCTTGAGAAGCTGAGCTACTGCGGTGAAATAAACCAAAACAAAATATTACATTACTGATCATAGTGAAATTCAATTTGTCCTCTCTCTTCCCTCAACACATATATCAAAGGGTCAATATCAGCTTCTCTATGCAGGAGTCCTTTCAGGAGACAATGAGCCATTTGGCAACAGGAAGGTTCAGACATCAGACACATACATACACATATGTGCAGTGAGCCAGTAGATAAATCTATTATACCAATGAAAGTTTCATGCTTTATGTATCCATGACAGGCAGCAGGATTTTGAACTTGCTATACAATCCTTCTTTTTCAACCGTGCAGGCAAACTATTGAGGGCTTTGAACAGTGTATCCTATGACCCTCAACATTGATCGAGCTTTCTGCCGTAGCTTTTCCCTTTCCATATAGTCTTTGGTGATCAGGTAAAAATGACAAATATTTGTGAGGAGTCTTGTCCCAGAATGTGAGATTCATTTGGTCAAGAGAATTAACCTAATTGTGATAATGAATTAACTGGAATGATCAACTAGCGGTGTCTGCGCAGAAGGGCAGCTGGTGGTCCCACCAGGCAGAGGTGAACCTCAGAGGATGCGATCCCGGGCTCAGACGCGAACTCTGCCTGGACCAATATTTCAACATGCATGCCATCAGGGTCACCTTCACCATCTCCAGCATCAGGAAGTTCATCAACATACTTTGTACCCACAGACACATGAGGGACATGATGCCTGAGCATGGAAGAGGAACCTTAGGCCTCTGCAGCTCAGAGTGAGACAATTTATTTGCTATTTTTGTTTTTCTTTGTCATGAGCAAACTATTTTTTAAAAAGCGTTTCATCATTTCTCTATGTCTGTCTCCAGGTCAGATGATCTGGATGCCCTCTCTGGACTGTATATATCAAACTCTCCTCTGCTAAGAAACTCCAGGAGTTGGAGGAGAGAGACATACATTCTGACATCGCGCCGCACAGCGTCACCCGACCTCATCCTGTAACCAGCAGCGGCTGGCAGAAATTAGTATCCAATCAGCTGGAGAGGGAAGAAGAGAACTCCTCTTGTCTCAGCACCTGGAGGAGGAGAGGAAGAGCGGAGAACCTGCTATGCGCCATGCTGCCCAACACATGTATCGCTGAAGAGGGCAAGAAAGTAGAAGCCCAGGTTAAATGCAAATGCTAAAACAATTAATAATCACAGTGATTGTGTTTAGACCTGTATCTAATGCTGTGTGCTTTGCATATGTTTATTCATCCTACAGGTGGTTAAAGTGTACCATACTGTTCAGCGATGGTGACCTTCACTAATATCTGTCCCTGTGCGAACCCATCCAATCGTCCTTATGCTTAACTCCATGTACCTCCGTTTAAACCCGACTCACCACCGTGCACAATAATGTTTACAAAGGTACACACAACAGAGTTTAATCTTTTGACACACATATTTAGGAGAAATCATTTGTAAGTTTGTTTTTATCTCAGCACTGGGAGAGTATTTCAGCCCCATTGAATTTTTGATCATGCTCTCCCACAGATGTTTTCCCAGATTTGAAACAGGAATGCCTATATGGTGGTAGAGTGGGGTTCCCATACCTGTCTCCAGCCACGCTGAGAGGTGTGCTGCCCTGGGTATGATTTTGGCTGCGAGGGGTTATTAACCCTGTGACAGGAGGACCCATTCAGGTGCAAGAATAACGTGCTCCAGTTCTCGAATATACATATTGATCTTTTATGTCTAAGGAACTTTATTTATTCATCATAAGTTTTCTGTTGTGATCTAGTGCTGTTTTTACTCAACATTTGTGTGAAGCTTTCTGTTTATTTTAGATCGTGTGGGTCTCCACAGTGGTCCTATGCCCTGGCGAGTGTAGTTGGGGAGAAGATGCCTCGCTACTGTTGTTTGGAGACACACTTATCCTTACGGCCTCTGCATGGAGTCCACGGCCCACCCGACAAGATTCATTTTAGGCCAACTGTCTACCGGTGAGAACACGTGTTCAGCATGAAAACAAATGCATGACCAGAGTGAACCTCTGATGTCTTTCCTGATTAACACTTTGTTTCTACATCCTCCTCCAGGGCTTTGAAGGATAGCTTTACATTTATCCAGAAGCGAGGAGATTGAGGTGAAGGGGAAGGGCATGATGACCACTTATTTTCTAGAAAACTAGGAGTAGCGAGCAGCAGATTGGGAATCTCAGACTTAGAGGTTGGGGCTGGACAGCAGGATTGTGAATGAACTACCAGCCAGGTGTCCACAGACCCAGGTCCATTTTGCTGTCTGTTTGTTTTAATGTCACAACTTCTTTATCAACTAAACATCACCTTCTGCGTGTTTACTCACACACACCCTTTGTTCCTCTGTTGTAGCTTTCCAGAAACTGGCTGGGATATTCACTTGATCCCTGAGCCAGGTCTGGAGTGAACCGCCATACAATCATACATGCTCCCAGACCCCAGACCTGCTCAGCCATCAAGCCCGGGACTGAGCTACGAGTCTGCACACCGATGATCAGTCGGAGGACAGAGAACTCTGAGCGGTTAAAAGATCTGGACAATTTGGACAGACAGAAGAAATGTCGGAAAAACCTGGATGGTTGGGACTGTAGACAACATTGATTAATGCTGCTGTGAAACCAACAATCAAAGCAAACACACCCAAACAGGTTCTGTGATCCTGTGAGCTGGTACTCTTTGATTGACTATAAATGATTTATCAGCAAGGTGCGGTGTTGCTGCCTGCTACTGAACACCACTTGCTGAGCAGCTTTTTATGGGTGGTATCATTCTCACTGTATTACATCAGCTAGCTAGATTCTGCATTGTCAGTATTTCCTTGAGTAAATATGTGATACCTGCGGATGTAGCAATAAAAAAATTAACTCAAAGTTTAACAGAATTATCATTTCATATAGCTCATGCAGGTATGTACTAAATAATAAATGCATTTACCTGTCTGGCATTTAATAAATCTTATGAGGACAGAAGGTAAAAATATTTAATTAAAGAGCTTTGCTTTTGTTTTCATGCTTTCAAACAGAATAGATCTAGTAGTATATCCAAGCACCAAAGCACGAAGAAACATTAATACAGAAAATGTAACTTCAATGGCAATTTTTGCTTGTGGAAGCATAACCTCTATTTGAAGTACAACTCAAAATGAAGCCGTATATCAGTCCTATAAATACTTAAATGTGATATTACCTTATTATTTAGAAACTTTAAATTGATCCGTAAGGATATGAGGAAATATAGTTCTTCGTAGGCTTCTTTAAATTTGTGGAACAACACATAACACTGCTTATATGACACAGGTAATAGCTTACGTGACATTAAAAGATTAACTTAATTTACATATAGGTATACTAAACACTGCTTTATTTACAATGAGCCTTCATGCATGAAAGCAGAGACTACAGTGTGTGATTTGACTAAAATACCTCTTTATGAGCACTAGAATAAACACACTGTAGTCCTCGACCGCCCAACTCAGTTTACAATGTGAAAAAACCACAAGAATGATTAAGTAATGAGTGTAGTGTTGCTCACAGGCCTCGTCTGTATTACAGCTGGCGCCAAGGGCTCACTGCAGGTGTCTCACTCAAACAACACCCCAGGTAGGAAGAGAATCTAGACATCCGATCCTGTGCCAGAAGTGCCCCGTGTCATCACCGTTGGCGGGCCCTGGATTGCCATGGCAGATGAAAGCAACACCTGTAACAAGTCTTCTGTTTGTGTGGCCAGGTGTGATAAAAATCGGTCACTAGCCCGCTCATTAAAACCCAGTCTACACTGACCTAGATGAAGAGGTTTAACCAGGTTCAGACCACAGGGCTCCAGTTCATGTCTGCATTTTGTCCGTGTACATCTGGTATTTAAAGTTCTTTCAAGAATCTGTCTGATTATAGGCCAGCTCTCAGTGATCTTAGGCTCCTCCTGGTGTTTGGTCAGAACTGGGCGGTTCCAGTATAAATGTCATCCACAGGTAGAGGAGGTCACAGTTTTACCTTGGCCCTAAAAGGTCAAAGAGGCACAAAGGGTTACACAGATACAAAGCTGCAACTTCCAGCATGATTCTAGCCTATGGAAAACGTAGCTTCAAATAAATTAAACTAACCATTGTCAAATTCAAACCAAACTTTTTCACAAATGTGCTCTAATACACATTTCAGGGATTTAAAAGTGCCCCTTTGTACCTGTTTTTGTGGACATATTCCTGCAGAGAGTGCCTGTTGGTAACTTTTCCCCTTCTCCTCTGTTTGGGTTTACAAAAGGCATACGTTCATACAGATTTCCTCTTGTAGCCTTCCCCCATCCGGTACTCCATGCCGCACACTGTCGGTCCTTCCCTCTCTCATGGTCACCCCAGACAGGTTTGAGCCCATTGAGTATCTTGGGACAGTCATGACAGTGTTCTCTGTGGAATAACCGTACATGATGCACTGGAATTTAATTTCATGGTATCTTTCATATATGATTAATAACTACATGTCTAAATACATGGTTTTCTTGCCTTTCTTTCACTGGGCTGTGTTGCCATTTCTGTGAATAATAAGTGCACTTCTATAAAAGATTTTAAAACTTTTGAATGGCAACTGGATCCACTAAGGCTAAAGTTAGATGTCGTTTTTTTGCTGATTAGATTTAGACATTTTCCATACAATGTCTGTCTTGTAGACCTCCAACTCAACACAAGTGTGATGTTTTATCATTTAAGTGCTCCTTCGTCTCTTTCTCCATTCATCACTACTTTACTTTACAACATAAACGTTGTTTTAAGAGATAATTTTTCTCAATGCTACAGGTGTCTTATTCTCTATATCCATGATGTAGTAGGTATGGCGGTGATACTATTGCCACGTGTTAAACAGCAACTTGTGCTGTAACAGGCCCTCAGCTTTCCCCTCACCCTTGTACTGTCCCTCCAGGACCGGTGCGGACACATTCCGTCTCAGGTTAACATGAGGTTTCCTCATTCCTCCACTCCCAGCTTCTCCACCGTCGAAGACGCCAGGCTGGTGTCCCCTAGCACGGCCAAATGACCATGACCGTAGTCCCCACGCAGCTCTCGGTTTCTCCGCCTCCAGCTTCTTGATTTCATCGCGCATCTCCTATTGACCTGCGCCCAGGCTGCAGGTGCTCTCCATGGTGCCGCTGTTGCTGCCAGTACCGGCTTCCCAAAACCGGCGGAGAGTCTCGCAGGAGTAGCTCACCGTGCTGCTGAGGTTTAACATACTGCTCGAGGCTTTTTGTTTGTTTTGTTTTTGTGGTCCTCACTCCTACTGTGTGCCTTCTACTGATGTGCGCGTCTCTCCAATCAGTCCAGATCTTGTTCTGGGGAAGATTATGTCGCCTTTCACCATATACAGCTGAAAGGGCTCCAGTGATCGCCAGCAGCACACAAAGGATGTTTATTAATCAGCCCCGGCGTCCAGTTTCAGGAAAACTAAGCAGGGTCCGGAAATGAAATGTGCTGCACAGGAGCTTGAATGGCGGAACCTAGTAAACCTGCTGAGACACTGACGAAAAGCTATGGGTTTGACGCTTTTGGACCCACAGTATGCGTAACTAACTATGTTTCCAGTTAAGAATAGATGGGAGAGAGATCACATTTTTTGGCAGCCACTCTTCCTCTTGTAATGCCCATGTCTGATGGGATTACAATATCCTCCCTGTAAAATAATAATTCAATCTGTCAGCAAAAGATAAATCTAGGAGGAAAGCGATTATTTCCCACTGGTGCTGAAGATCATTTATATTGTAAACAGGCGTCTAAAAAGAATAATAGATTGGATTTCTGTCTTTTAAATTTACACATTTGATGAGCCCATGCAGTGAGGTTTATTCATTTCACCCTGAAGACAAGACAAGAGAGACATGTGGGGTTTATGACCTCTAATTTAAGCCTCTAAATATGTGGTCTGTCTCATGAACATGCATGCCGTTTGATAAAGGCAGAGGTCAGAGGCCAACCCAATGATGACAGGCTGTCTGGGGGGGCCACATGAAAACAAAACAGGCTTTTGATAAATAAAAGAAGGAATCACTATGACAGACATCAAATACAGGCGGACTCAGGACAAAGGAGAAAATTACAGATAATTCGCTCAATGGGTTTCCACAGCCGGATTGTACGGTCAGGTGTTCCAACGGAGCTCATGCAGCCACAGGTTGTGGCTGATTGTGAACCAGATGATCTATGAATGCACCCTGTAGCTGGCTGGCCTGACTCAACATACTTTCAAATGATATAGAATAAAATATGAACTGTTGCAGAAGGATGCATTCTCTACTAAGTAAATATGAGACATTGTACTACAAGCGTAAGCAGGCTTTGTCGTCTGTGACCTGCACTGAATGGTGCTGGCTCAGAAAACAACCTAAGCCCTGGCAGAGTCTAGGCCACGAGGGAGGAGACAGGCACACACATAAGCACAGGTGTAGAGAGAGAAACCCAATGTCCCCCTCTTTCTGGTTCACAAAATAGGCTACAGAGAGGGAGGGAGGGGAGGAGGTGAGAAGAGATGAGACTGAGGAGAAATAGTGATTGGCTGGACGGGAGGAGTTTGTGAAGAGGGCGTGCAGGAGGTCAGTGAAACTCAATCTGCACCTCAGGTGTGCGACCACAGAGAGAAGTAAGATATAATGTCAACTGTCTTGTCAGGCAGAGATAAAGACAGATAGAGTGAGAGAGACAAGAGGACCTTGCGCTGCCTTTACCACCAGCTGTATGTTTCAAAGACACTTAACCTCTTTTTATGTGCAGTGCCGCAATCCTGGGCTTAGCATCAATAAGTAAACAACCACTTCACTGCTCTCTAACTGCATGGTCAGTAATTATGCCAACTATGGGGGGTGGAGGCTGACCCCAGATCCCATCTTAGTGCACATGCTACATTTTTATGTTCTCAACTATACATTTATACTTCTTCATGCTGAATCAAGCGTGAGTTAGTATAGTAGCGTATGGATGTCAATAACAGTTTCACCTGGACACAGATGTTACTCCTTGGTGACAGAAATGCAAACAGACCATGGCGTTAATATAACAGTGTCAAAATTGAGCCAGTTTGCCAAGAAAACATCAGAATTAAAATAAGGCATACTAAATCTGTATTAAACCTACCACAGGGAAAAAACAAAACATTCAGCAAAACAATATTAATGAAGTTCGTGAAGTGAATGAAAAACAAAGCACAGATGATTCAATTGTCTCTCTGTTGTCAATTAAAACAAAGTCATTCTCTTTTCCAATTCCACTTCCAAAATGGCACCTAACTGCAAACCGCTAACACAATAGTCTGTTTTGGGGTGTCGATTAATAGTTGCAGTGAAATATAGAGTCCACAATGGGGATGCAAAGCACAGAGGAAAGCAGAGCTCAGGGTAAAAACAGCAGAGACAGTCTGAAACAGAGACAGACAGAGACAACAGACAGACACACAGCAGTGATGGCGGTGTGAGAGCCTCTAGGCTCCATCAGATCTAAACAAACTACTCAGACTGTGAATCGTTTGGCAACTGACTTTGTTCTGACCCTCTGAGACTGAGAAAAAAAAAGAAATCAATGATCAAAACAAAGGACTGTTGCTTTTGAGGTCTGTCCATATATCAGGCAGGATTACTGTGCAGAAACAGTCATTCTGTAGTAAACTCACTGCTGTGCATATCTGGCATTGAATATACAAAGAAAAACATTTTGCCATCCACAACTTTATAAAAAATGTCTATAGGGGCACCCAACAGTGAACTAATGTTCAAATTTCAAGGTATATACATAGCAGCACTGTGACACTGATGAGTGGAGATGATCGCCAGAGTTGAAGAAAACCCTAAAGCCAAATGCCCTTCTCTGGTCAAAAACAACCCCTGACCTCTTTTATCTGTTTGATGGACGGAGCTTCTCATCTTGTGCACTGGCCTTTTTAAGCTACCGTATTACCACTGCATTTATTAAGTTTCTCCAGTAACATTTCCTCCTTAAAGAAAATGTGATAGCAGATAATACAGATGACAACCACAAGTGAGGATATGAGAGAGGAGCG
Source organism: Lates japonicus (assembly GCA_033238685.1). Lineage (NCBI taxonomy): Eukaryota > Metazoa > Chordata > Actinopteri > Centropomidae > Lates > Lates japonicus. The sequence continues at coordinate 71,659 of BRZM01000949.1, forward strand.
TTTGTTGTTCATAGTTTGATACATATTGACATATGATGTGCTGTTGTCTGCTGTTAAAGCCTATTATATATGTATTAAAATATAGTTGATATTAGGGTAGAGTGGATTTATGGGCTGTTGTCATTATCCTCTGCTTGATGGACCCATGACGAAGTGATTTACTTCTTTGTTCGAGCTGGGTCCTCATTATACATTCTATCCATTGTGCAGGTGAGGGATCTCACAATTATCTATAATTAGCTGCTGTCAATGGACGGGATATGAGAACTGCTGTGCACAGCTACTGGCCAAGACACAGTTTAATTTCAGAAAGCTATTTACACCATTCAGCATGATTGCAAACCTGGGCTAATGCAATTAACATACTGAGGGACACGTGCTGTGGTGGGAGGAGGGTGATCTGAAGGTGAGGCAACATCCTGTGAAAGAATACAAGGCATGTGATTTTGTAACGCAACATGGGACAGTCGGTGCAGAAGTATGAGAGAGTACTGAAATATTTTGGACATAAACAAAATTTTATTTAAATGTTATACATAAAACTTTAGTTTTATTCTTTTTCAACTAAACAAATATTTATGTGTATATTTTATAAAAGAAACATTTCAAACATTTTTAAATATTAATATTTCTTATTTACAATTCAAAACAGTACAGGAAATAATAACAGTAACAATGCAATTTCAATCATAAAAAATGTTACAAAACATATTTTTTCCATTTGAAAATTGGCCGAAGCTGATATTTCCAGAATGTTAGCAAGGATACAAAAGTGGCAATGTGGGCTGCTCTACATTCCAAACGGGAGCTGGAGAGGTGCGTTCAACTCCTCATATTCTTAGTTAATGAAGACCTGTATTCAAATGTTTTTATTTTCATTAATCGTCTTGCAAGACACACCTTTAGATAGTTAAGTACAATGCTGTACAGGGAAAAAATTTAAAACTGTCATTAAAATGCACCAGAGAGCTATATGTTACATAAACAGCTGAAGCACACCCCAAGCTCAGTAAGGTCCTGTTCTCTAAGGGGCAAGGGTTGTGGAGAGAAGGCGCATGTTGTTGTGTTTGTGTGCATGTGTGTGTGAACATATGCACCATGTACTCTGTGGAATTAGTATCCGTGGTAGCTGATAGATGAGTTGGCGGGGCGAGAGAATCCGCGCCTGGCGCGTGGATCAGGTCTAAAGCCAAAAGTATCACGGTGGCTAACAGTCCAGCAGCCTGGCCTCTGCTGCTTAGATAGTCAGCGTTCAACAACGGACTACAGACTACCACGACCACAGTCTACACACTTCTTCCCTTGTTTTCTCTACACTCGCCATCAGTCACAGTTCCACTAGTCCGCTGCTCCCTGCAGCAGGAAAACAATTATGGTCAGAAATAAGCAAATGAGCCACTTTGAGGCTCAAACTGGCACTCCAAAGCCATTGATGGGGGGAAAAAAACACACCCTTCCTCACACAAAGAATTTCTTGTCAGTCTATTGGCCATTCAGTAGGCGCTGTGCCGTTCCGTTCCTGGTTGTCTTGTGTGAGGAATCTAGACAGGAGCAACAATAAAAAGCTTGCATTGGAACAGGAAGATTCAAAAAGGAGGCAAGAATAGCAGTTTGGCTCTTGGACAGATTGGGATAGGCTGGGATGTGGGTGGAAGGATAAAGCAGGGTAAGCAATTAGCAACGTGACAAGATGTCTTTCATGAGGAAATTTGATGACATGACATACCAGTCTTAGAGAGAGTGGACAGAGAACTGTTAGAGAGAGAGGTGGCACTGGATGCAAGAACACTTTTTTGAAGCTGCAATGAGAGAAAAAAAGTAGGAAGTCGAGAAAACTATGAAATCATGACAGAAACCTGATGAAACCCTTTAAAATACAAAATGACTAGGATAGGATAGGAAAAGATGGTGCTCGTTAAGCCATGCAACTGAACTGGCCACAGTGTGGTAATAAAATAAGTCTGGATGCTCATTGGTCATTGCATAGTGAGACCTGTTCATTCATGATGCCAGAAAGCTCAGTCAGCATGTCCCTGTAGTGAGCTCTCATCTCCTCCTGGTACTCCAGCTGGTCCTCCTTGATCAGACGCTCATTCACATCCAAAGCCTGACCACAGGCTTCTGCAAACTGCCTGCAGGGAGCAAATCAAATTTGTCTTATTGTATCATACATAAATCATGACAATGAACCTGACCTTTAATGATTTAGGTAAATATATTTATAGCGTCCAATGCCAGGAATAAAAACCACAACACTTTGTACTGCTGTCCTACCTGAAGATCTCCTTAAGCAGTTTGACCTGGTTGTCTGGATATTTCTTTGCATTCTTCTCCTCTAAAAATGCCCTGGCATAAGCCATAGGCCCTGCATTGACCTGGAAGGGGAAGATCAGGTGAGACAAAACAAAGCGACTCAATTCAAATATCTGTTTCTGTATCTCTGAGGAATCCTTACCTTGACGCTGACACTGCCCTGCAGTTTCAGCTGCAGCCGGATCATGTCCACCTCCTCCATGTTGCAGAGCTGGTTGAGCTCTGAGACTTTACGTGACATCTCATCTATGGCTACTTCTATTGGGTTCATTTCTGTGCTCTGCTGCTCCACCACCTGGATGCGCTTCTTTAGGTAGGGGAAGCTAGAACTCGCTGAGGAGAAGAAAATAAACTGCTAAATGGGTGGAAACTGTACTTACATGTGTGTACAGAATGGTGCAGTCAGAGTAAACAAAGTAAACCAGTGACCAGGCCAAGGTCCACAAATAAGTAAACAAATACCCACTGGTCAATATGGTGCGTCTCTTGCACTGCTCCTCCACATCTCCATGTTTCTTCCCTGACAGAGTGAACGGCGTCTCGAACACAAAGCGATTGATGTTGTGATGCCTCTCAAAATCTGTCCTCTTGTCCTGTTGCTCTTTCTCGTCAAAGTAGGGCACCACGTAGGTCACCTGAATGTAGGCAAACTTGGGGTCCAAGTCTTTAGGATTTACCTGTTTTTAAAGAATGTTCAGAAAGCAACAGTGAATATTTTTGTGAAGTTGCTTGTCCACAAACTAGTGATTCACCAAGGAATTGGCAATAATACCAGCCAGGCAAATCAAAATAATAGAAAAATAAATAGTAATAATAAATAGACCAACTTGCATTAATTACCTTATTGGAGTCCTGGATCATCTTGACATTATCGGCTCCAAACTTGTCGGAGTAGAGTTTGAGTAATCGCTGGGAGATTTCTGACAGCCCTGTCAGCTTCGGCTCTTTGTAGATGAACTCTTTGCTCTCTTCCTCCTCAAAGAAACCCTGCAAGGACACACAAGCACACACCAATTAGTAATAAGGCTATTACACATATGAGTGGGTGTTTGTGCGATGCAGTTTTAATATTATAATATAATATATTATGTTGCTTTTGCAGTCACAACACGCTGTATATAGATGTCAGTCTGATTTTATGTTGCCCCCTAGTGGTTTCTTGAGTCACTGATTGTGAGCACCCAGGCAGTAACACATTTGTCACTTTGTTAGAACGGCTCAGCACTAACAAGGTGTCAGTTGAGGATGGGAGAGTTCAGAGGTCATTTTCAAAGTAGCACTGGAGTCAAATGTCAAAGGTGAATGAGGTTTATTAAAAAGTATCTTCCTGTTCACTGTGGCTGTTTGACACCAGCTTTTCTCAATGTTTAGGGAGGAAACAACTTCATCACTGGAGATTATGGGAAGTAAAATGGACCACAGCAAGCTGGACACAAGCCTTTCAAAGGGTAAGAGCGGCAGATGTTAATAGTGGAAGAGGGAGAAAAGAGGTAAAAGTGGTTAGCACTGAGGAAAATGGAAAAATCAAAGACATACAAAACTTACCGCAATCTTGACATAACATAATAAAAAAAGGAAGAAAAGAGCAGACAGAGAAATTAAAGATGCTGGCTCAGTCAAAAAGAAAAAAAAAATCTGGTCTCTTATCTTTCCATGTCCATGCCTCATTGACATCATTGACACTTCCTTTTTTCATGGTGAGAAGATTTCATATTTTCATTATCAGCTTTTGAAGTCCTTTCTTCATTTCAGAGCTGTCAACTCCCTACGTAGAAATATTCTCCCCTCATTAACAAACAGGGAGCTATGTCAAGGATCCAGATTCTTAAAAACCAAGCTCCGAACCACCTCCTTCACAGATAAATCCAGGGATTCAAAGATGAATCAGGACATACTTTGCTCTATGCAGAAACTCCTGTGACAAAAGCATATTTTTTCTGATGCCACCTTTAAGTGTAGATGGCTCCATGTAACTTTGTATTGTCTGCAATAACTGTTCCTCACCTGCCCATAGAAAGCTACGCGGTAGTAGCGACCGAAGAGCCGCTTCTCTGAGTTCACCACCTCAGTCACCTTCAGGTAGGAGCGATGGATGTCATAGTACAGCTCTGACAGCCTCTGTGGGCACACACAAGCACACACCTGAGGTTAAACTCAGCTCAATATAAACATACACGCGCACAAATACAAAGAGTGGAAGGGTTAACAGTTACCTTGAAATCCCTTCTCTTTTCAAAGACAGCAATGACAGGTTTGTTGATGTCAGCGATGAGCTCATATCTCTCTGATTTCCACAGGTAGTCCACACACAGCTCCAGCTGCTCTACCAGGGTGTCCTACACAGTACAGCGAGATCAGGAAGCACATTAGAGAGCAAGCGATCCCAATTACTGCTGTGGCACTAGCACATGACACCACCCTCGCAAACGATTATGATCATAATATGCTACATTAGAGCAAAGACTTTAAGGTTTAAAGTTTAAGGTTTTATTCGGGATTAAAGGTGAACACTCACCTCAGTATAGGGTGTGTCTTGAGTACCAGTGTCCTCCTTCATGGCACCTTCCTCCTTGACATTAGGGCTGATGCACATAAACGCTGCCCAGCCCATAGAGAATGATGCTGGGGTTTCAAACAAGTTAAAAGTGAAATCAGGGCAGGTAATTCAAAATATATACCTGTACACTTCCCTTAAAGGTCACACATTGCTGCTGGTGTTATGCTCAGCTTATAAAACACACAAATGCATAAAAATGCATCCAACACACATGTACAGCCTTGTATTTACAGGTGCTGTATGTAAAATTTTGCAATTGCTACATAGCCAATGTTGCATTAACAGCTGTTTACTTACCAGTTGTTGTGAGATCAGGGTCAAATTTAACTCCTTTTCACACCAAAAGCTGTCTCCAGTGGTGAAAAGCAACACCAGTGTTAACTCTCGGTTTGCTTCTGTTCCTTTCACTTGTTTTCTTCTATTGAAGTTAGCATGCTAACAAGTTAACCCTAGCCCATCCTGTCTCATAATACTGCTTTATGATAATGAGTCACTGAAGCTCTTGGTAAGTAAACAGCTGTTAATGCTAACATTAGCGATGTAGCAATAGCAGAAACATACATATAGCACCTTTAAATACAATATGTTTATAACCATTTTTGTTTACAGTCAAGCATTCCATTTTTGCAGACTCATACCAAATCAAAAACATCAAATGTGACTGTGCCTTATATCAAACCCCCGTGACACTGAACATTTTATCCAGTGAGACTTGAGTGAACAGTGAAGGTCAAACAGTGGCAGTAAAATGTGCTAACTTGACACAAATTATTAAGGCAAGAACAGTGGTCCTGAAAACATTTTAACTGCACAGTGTAATACACAGTGTAGAAAAATGGTTAAGATTGAGGATTTGGCAAAAGATAACCTGATTTCCCTTCAGTCCAAACCATGTCCACCTCTAAATATCAACACCTTCTACCCAAATTGCAAGAGGTTTAAACAAATATCAATGCACACCCTCTCTCTTCTACAGTCCCTTGTCTCTCCATCCATATGTTCTGAACTCCCAACCCCTCCACCCAACAGCCCCAAGGCGCGCACACTCACTGTCTTGATCTCGGGAGGTAGTTAGTAAGGAGCTACAGTTAAAGACAGGACTTTCTTCAGGGGACACACTGGACATCCTGGCCTTGTCAGCTCTCCAGTAGCCTGTTTGGTAGGAGGGGAGGAGGAGGAGGTTTACAAAGTTCACGTCCACTTGCTTTTGCCTCTTAATGCTCAAGGACAAGGCTCACCGAAATCAGCCGAGCTGCTGGCACGCTATGCTAGCCACTAGCTACTGCACACTACTGGTTCAGAGCGTGAAGCGCATGCGAAAAGATGTCAGACACATACAGCAAAAGAGAGACATGCTGTAGCCTAAATGAGGACACACGGATGCAGAAGAAAAAACAGATTGGTGGATAGGAAAACATACAGCACAGCAAAATATGTGTACTAGCTATATATATATATATTTCTACTGGAAGACGTGAATGGGATAGGCATTTGGATGCAAAGACAGATCTATGCTACCAGTTGGATCTCTAATTTATCTCCACAATAAAAAGACACACTCAAGTCACCAGTGTGCTTACTTTCAGTCATACACATCAACCCACACTATGATGTGAATGACTGATGCATCAAAGTTTGAATGACCATGTTAGCAGAGAGAAAGAAAGGTTTGATGATTTACAAAAGAATGCTGCGATTGGACTTTCTGGTTAGACGTTACCATGTCTGCAAAGATGCACACACTAAGAGTTTCATAGCCCTGCATATGTGCAGGTATCTGTGCATACGCATACACACACAAACCATGCTGCAAGAAGCCTGTAAAGTGAAAGCCGCAGTGTACGTGTACTAACCTCTCCTCTTCAGCGATTCAGCAATCAGGGCTGAGATGTGGATGTAGCACATGGCAGCCTGAGGGAGAGACAGACACATAACCATAAACTTCACTGAACAGGCTATCTCATTCTTAAAGCCATCTGGCTTCTGAATTGAGGGCTCTCTAAAAAGTAGAACATTTTATAACCTCTGAGAGATCGCCGTTGCGGACGTGGACCTTGGCCATGCTCTCCAGCCAAGTGCGTCGAAGCTCAGGTGTGCTGGCGTAGGAGTTGGCCAGACTGTACTGAAGATCCACCAGCATCTCTGGATCCTTCTCATGCTCCTTCATTTGAGCTGTGGCCATCAGAACCGTCCTGATCCGCTTGGTCAAGTCCTTCACCTCAGCTGGGAATGGAGTGTTCTGCAGAAAATATGTTATGAACATTCATTATTTTAATACAACAGTGGAATGAAATACCTCTATACGGTATACTTGACATTGCCATTATTGATAAGAAAGCTGTAATATATCGATAAAACCTTCTGTACCTTGAGTGGAGCATCTCCATTGGCAAAGTTATTGATGATAGCCAGGGACTGTTGAAATCTTGAACCTCCAATGCCAGCATCTGCTATCAACTGGCTCACTGCCTTGATAACCTGAAGTGGAAAGAGGAGCTTGGGGTGAGGACAACGTCACGCTGAAACCGCGATTCACAAAACAAAAACTTGTTTTCACTGACCTGCAGATGTGAGCGGACGATAGACTTTCCCTTGGTAAACTCAAAGTTTTTTCTCATGAAGAAATACAGCAGAGCAGCTGCCTCCGTCTGGGTGGAGCTGGATCGATGGTTACAGCACTTGAGGATCTCATGGCACAGACAGCCACACAGGTCTGCCTTACCCTGGAAGAATGCACTGGGGAACTAGAGAAAGAGATGAAGATGAAACCACATGTAAGAAAAAAAAAAACAGACTGGAATCTTCACTTTGATGTTATATGTTAACATAAAGCTTGCTGGACCTTTTGTACAAAGAGCCTGAGTGCAGCAAAGACATGCCGTAGAGTGGCAGTTGATTGGTTGATCTGAAAGAAGAGCAAGTAGGTGTCCAGCACCTTCTTCATCAGTGCATTCTGTCCATCATCCAGCAACAGCTGCTTCTGTGTGGATGAATGTAAGAAGAAAAAAGAACATTTCAGTTTCAGCATGCAACCTTCTTTTTATATTGAAAGGTTTCATGCAAAGACTTCATACTTTGGAGTACAGTTTTTTTAAAACAGAGATTCTTCCAGCCACCAGGTGGCAGTAAAGTGTCACTGACTTCAGGTTAGATTGTACATGAACTGTGTGCAGGATTTATGGTGTATTTCACTCTATGGCCTATTTTGACAAAAAAAAAAAAAGTTTGTGTTTGTTTTGAGCAATTGAATTACAATGGTGATGATATTTTGTTGTATTTTATTTTTTTGTTTTGTTGCTGTATCATAAAAAAAAAACCATTAAACTTTAAACACCTGTTCATTCTTGTATATCAAAGCCAGAATGTAAAGCCATACATTTAAATTGACATGTTTGCATTTACTGTAATTGACAAATACAAAAATTGAGTTCACAGCTCAGATATGACAAAACACATATCAGAAGTACACAATAAATGCTATGTGGCACAGAATATGAGTAAATATAGATTCTCCTTAACAAAAGAAAACTGATGACAAATGCAGTGAGTGTGTGAAATGTTGCTTCAGGTTGTAGGCTATGAAAGAACAACACACCTTGTGATGAAGAACAAAGAGCTCCAGTACGTCCAACACAGTGAGGGACACCTCAGTGGACAAGTTTGCTTCAATGTCAGTGGGACTCAGGGTGTCCCCATCCTGAATACTCCCATCTGGAAAAGAGATTCAGATATGAGAAACTCAAATCCATCTCAGTAATCAATCAATCTATGCACAGAGGGTGTCGTATGCTGTACAGATTGTAAAGCCCCTTGAGGTGTGTGTGTGTGTGTGTGTGTGTGTTACCTGTCTCCATCATCTGCAAGAGCTTGGGATTTGTGAGGGCATTCTTGCCCCTGATGATGGGCATGGTTTGAGAGCGAGCATGCCGGTGACCTTCCCCTCCAGATGATGCCATCCTGAAGACAGCAGCAGGAATCAGCAGCTAGTATCAATCACAGTGCTCATACGTTTTATCTAACGCTTGTTTTGATTTGTCACCTAACCAGATATAGAACTTTTGTAATTATAGTAGGCAGGTAAACAGAAACTGCATCCATGTCCCAAGGACTTGCTGTTATGGAGAGTCTATTAACACATGGGAATACAGAGACAAAGACGGGCAGATCACACAAAACACTGCAGGTATGAGGAGGGGCATGCTAAGAACACAGTTACATTTTACAACATGGAAACACAGTGGTCACATAAATGATGAATACACACAGGACAATAAGCCAAGTGTTCACATTGTTGTTGTACATATGTTTCAAAAGTCTCGAGGTTGTTGCTATTAAAGAAACTATGTACATTTTGAGCCAATCACCAGACATCATTAAGGACAGTTTCAATAACTATAGACCCGGTATCTTCAAACATGTTAAACTGTGTCATCACGGCTGAGGTGTGGTTTGTTTTCCTGGTGGAGGGTTATTACCATTGTGGGAAGAGGCTTGAGGGTTGAGAGGACTGGGAGGGGTGGTTAGAGCCTTTCAGGGTGCCATTGGCCTGGGTGGACTGGGCCAGCTTTACTGCCGCTGCTAGCTTCCTGTTCATGAGCCAATCACATCAAAGCTAACATTAGTTAACATTAGTTAAGATCATTAGTGTTTACCATTATCATCATTATTCAGCTACACTAACTGTGAGAGGCATGCTAATAGTTGCTTCACCATGCCTGAAATCTACTGTCTAAATCTAAAAACCACATTTAAAAACAGCACTACTTTTGCACTTTTGTGACCTTGTTGAATATTTTTTAGGAACTGGGTCACAATGTATTCCAGTCAGGCTAAATGAAATACTGAGAGCATAAAGGATCTCCAATTTGACCTTGGTGTGATGAGAGCGGCTAGTGTTAGAAAAAAAAAAAGATCATACAGCTCATATAGAGAGGGAGGTCAGCCAGATGGAAAGGTTAGTGGCGTAGCAGAGTCAATGGTTTTAGTTTGCCATTAGTGTAATATTGTGTAAATGTTATACTGACTCTTGGTAGAGTGTTAGTGGAGAGCGGAGGCTTGAGGTCACTGTTAATGTAAAACAGCATGGGAATTAAGATGTATGGATGTGGTGAAGCTGAATGTCGGTTAAGCTGCAGCACAAATCAGCTCAGTAAATGGATTTCAACAAACAGATGTTCAGCATGTCATATTCTCATGATGCTTAAATGAAGCTCGGTCGGAAACGACTGCCAATCTACACAAAGCAAACGGTGCCATAGCCAGCCAAAGGAAAGAAGACACAGCTACCGTGTAAGCCAATCAACACACCAGCCTCGGAGCCTATTAAGGAAACTCAATCAAGCCAAGCAGCAGGTGGAGTCCAGCCAGTCGAGAGGCGGGGGGCGCGGAGGCAGAGGGTTACAGGGTCGACATGCAACATCAATGAGGCAAATGTGTTACAGGGTGTAAAAAGCAAACAAAACTAACGTACAGCACCGACATAAATTTCCTCTTTATTTAACACTGATGTCAATACAGAGGGGGTTACTTGATGCAACAGAACATCAATACATGCACAGTCACACTGACAATCCATTAACAGCAGCAGTAGCAGCGGCATGCAGAGAGGGAGGGCATGAGGCGTGCACTGAGGTGAGGACTACAACAGCAAGGACGAACATGGAGGAAACATTGGAATTAATTGTTAACTGTTTGTGTCATGTAGTGTATATTGTGCATGTGTGTGAGTGTGTATGTGTAGGTATCTTTGCTTAAGTCTACACTATGGCTTCCTTAACTATAGCATATCAAGTTAAGGAAGTGAGGCTCCCTGCTCCATCATGGACAGAAACAGAATATGTTAAAGGGATTTCCGTAACTTTAAGGCCCTGAAAACAATTTTGATTTTTTACGTTGCAGATTTCTGTACTTCTTTTTGTCTGTTCTCTTCTTGCCCGTTTGAAGTGGGCGGGTCAATCATGATTTAGCAACATACTTTTTGCTCATGTTGCTAGGCTACTGTTAGTCAAATTTGATCAAACAACATCCCAACATTCCTAATGAAGCAGGTTAGCAGTTTTTGATCCTCTTAATAAATAATAACACCTAAACAGAAAAAGATCCTTTTTTTAAACTTCAACTTTTATTGTTGCATTAATCATGAATATTCAATACTACAGAGATATATTTAGGATTTGAAACCAACCAAGGGGCTTTAATGACTGAATTGTTGTCTGACTGTCTCCCTAGCTTGCTGGCTGCACACTCTTAGAGTAATTCATCACTCCCGAGCTTCAGTGGGTGCCCGCACTGACTCAGCCAGGCATCAAAGAGCCAACAGAGAGAGACACTGAGACAGACATAGGCGTAAGACTGTGAGTCCCCCACGGCCTGGTATTACAGACGAATGTTAAGTAGCTAGCAGCCCCAGACAGGCTCAGCTACGTCTGAGAGCGCTAGCTAGGCTTCCAGCTATCTTTACTCTGCTAATGCCTCCACACAGTAAAGCAGTGTGCTCTCCCAGCCTTTTGTTGGCTTACATCTCAGCATCTTACTGCTGAAAGGAAAAAGAGGGCTAATTTAATTAGCTGGGAGGAACCAGAAGATGGAGGAGTCTAGCAGTGCCAATGGCTCAGCTCCAGTAAGAGCACTCTCTCTCTCTCTCTCTCTCTCTCTCTCACACACACACACACACACACACACACACACACAATAACAACCCCCATCCTAAGCTTGCCAACTACTACAGTACAAAATCCAGCAGTGATTCTCTCTCAACAGCAAAATCCAGGAGTTTCACCTCCCCCCTGTCCCTTTCTTTTCTTCCCTCCTTTACCTCATCCCCCCTTGAAGCTCATCCCTGAGTGTGCACACGCATACAGAACACATATTAGTATTTCCGCCTGACTGTGCCTGATTCATTTATTTGTGTGTGTTTGCACATGTGTCCATGTGAGTGGCTGCATTTGCACATATGTGCATTCATGTGAGCGCGTGATTATATGAATTATGTATCAGTGGGTGGGGGTGTTGCAACCTTTGGCTGTGATATGTATGTTGGGTTAATAAGCTGTTTCTAAATCTACAGCATTATAATGAATGCATCTGAATGAGAGCTGGTCCACGCACTTACCTCGCTATGTGGCGTTTCCCGAGGAACCTGAAGTGCTGAAGACACAGCCTGAGGAGAAGGGAAATGGAAAAACATCTCAGGTGGCGGTTTGCTTGTTTTCATGTGTTTTGTAAGTTAAGAACACAGTAAATAGGTTGCATGTGATCAAACTGAGTTGTACCATTGCAGTCTAGATGCTGACACAAACAGGAAACACAGACAGTTAATTTACTGCACTGTTTGGTGGATGGGGAGCTCTCATTGGAATTGCAGTCTGTTTTTCTTCTTCTCTCTCTCTTGCTGTGTCATTACTTTCATCTGTTCCCTTCTGGCTACATTCCCCTTTCTTCTCTTTTTCATTTGCCTGTCCCCATCCCTTGTCTGTCTAACGGTTGATTTTTTTTTTCTTTGTGCACAGTATCTCTAACTAACAGGAGCTGTGGTAATACTCTGCAATGAAGAAAGAAGAGCACTTACTCCAGGAGGTTAAAGAAGTCTGAGATCTCCTGGTGAATGGCTCGATGCCAGTAGGACACCAGCACATCTGGAAGCAGGGGACAAAAGACATCATGTCAAAGAGCACAGCAGATTTGGAGAGGGTTATTTTATTTTTATTTTTTTCTGAGTCTGTGTGTGTAAAACCCAAAAAGTAGTACAATCATATACTGTAATAGTGCATAAAAAAGCTTTTCAAAATACCCTTTGACAAGTGTCTACATTGGACTTGCGAGTTCTGAGTATGAACATTTGTAAGTGTATTTGTAAGTAATTTCTTACCCTCAGATATAGTTTTCATGATGTGCAAGAAGCACATGAGCAGGCTGCGGGTCTCTGCTTGGTCCAACTTGTCACAACGAGAACCGTAGCCTATCAGGGACTGTGGCCGAGCAAACTGAGGACAGAAGTATAGTCAGACGTATTGTTAGTCCCAGAGTCATGAGAGTTGTGTCCTCTGTATTTATTTATGTGTGTTTTAGCAAGCTGTGGGGGGGCTTAGAAATAATGGGTGTGTTATAAGCTAATGCAGTATTTTAGGCTTTTAGGCCAACAAGAGAGATAAGATGACGACCTAGACCACCAGGACCAGGAGATCTCTTAAGTTGGAAATAAAGTAGTGCTTTCTGAAATCCATATAAAATGTAGAATTTTTAATGAATGACCCACACTGAAGAAGATTCACAGTATTTACTGTATATCAAAAACATACAATAAATGTGTCTAACGTTCTTTTGACAGATCTCTTTGCTCCTCCTTTTTAAAAAACAAAAAACAAAACTCTTTTCTTCTCTCACCTTCTCACATCCGTCCATCTTCTCACTGTTCCTGTCACTGTTGCTGGGGTTGGAGTCCACACTGATCAGAGAACCCCGAGAGTCGGCCTGGTTACCAATGGCAACTGCCAGGGATGAGAAGGCTAGCGGAGGGGCGAGTTTGGGGGTTGGGAGATGGGGGTGTCAACAATAATGTCCTCATTTACACGTTTTTATACAGACAATACTCAGCTACACTCACACACACATGTCACACACACAAACACACACATTTCTAACTGGTACCTGTGATGGAGTTGAGTACTTCTTTGGAAAAGGAGGCATCCACAGAGTTGCCATGGCGAGTAACAGGAATCATCCCTCCAGCCACTCCCACTCCAACACTAAGGTCATCACGAGAGCCCTGGTAGAGTACAGACAGAGGAGAGGACTTATTTAAAGAAAAAATATTCTTTATTCAGCCTCAGTCTTATTCTGTTAGTAGAATCACCATGCATGAAATATGTGCAATTTAGTAGGTCAACATAATTATTAAGAATGAGAGCCAAAACCACCATGATCAGAGCAATACATCTTTTATACTGACTCTTACTTGGTCACTAGAAGTGAAGTAGATGGGGAAGAGGTCCCTGAGGAAGAATCGAGGCATGTTGTCCAGGATCAGGCCATACAAAGGCAGGTAGAGAGATGCAATCCTTGCCTGCTTCTCCTGGAAAAGCAGCCAATTAAAGGGACATCAGATTAGTCTCATAACAAGATTTGTGCAGATTCTATAGTAAGTAACATTATTTTGTAATAGTTAAAAAAACCAACACCTTATTTGATAAGTAAATTTGACTGGTAATTATATATGTTATATGGGTGCAAAATATGTATGAATGGTCTTGAAACAGCCATTCAAAGTGCTTTACCTTGGCAACAGTTGTATTAAAAAATAAATTGCATTTACAGTGTGTCCCTGGAGAGTTCATTACTACTTTATTAATGTTGTATTTAAGATGCCTTGTCCGATTGTCTATATCTCTGTGGATTACATAGTTCATAGTGGAAACATATTCAATGCACTTACATAATTTCTCATGTATCCTGCCAAGAAAATGTTGTGGTCTTCATTAATTCACATTCACATTTCCCTGTTTTGCATTTTATTTTCCCTCTGCACACATCTGGTTTTGACTGAGACTCAACTAGACCCTATCTAAGTCCTGCTGTTGTGTTGTGGTTGGCAGTATTTGGTGCTGTTTAACAGAGGAAAGATTACTGACTCCATCTGAACCGGACTCTTCCCACCATTCATTAAGACACTCTCATTGGTGCTCACAGCTGCTACCAACAATCACGTCGTGATGCGCATGTGTTTGTATGAGTCACACTGGAAGAATTTCTACTGTGAGCTCACGACTCGTTCATGCCTTGTAGTTTCATCCTGTTTAAACATATGTTCTGTCTACCTTGGTGGCATAGCGCACATCCAGAGAGTGTTTGGCCATCAGAGTCTTCAGGGTGGCCAAGGCTAGGTGTCTCAGGTCCTGCTCGTCCTGGAGCGCCAGCCCCAGCTCCCGAAGCAGCAGGCCGGTCAAGAAGTGCTTCCTGCAGAACTCTCCAGTCAGGTTGTACTCAGGCACTGATACTGAGGAGGAGACAGCATAAAATTTTAATGGAAATTCACTGAGCTGCATGTGATTTAAATACCGCTCAAGCCAATATTTGCTTTCCATCAGGGAGTTAATTAATCCATTTCTAAATACAAATCTGGTTACAGCGAGCAAATGATGTGACAAGCCAATTTTCCATGAATCTCATTATCGTCATATTACTGTAGCACACACACTGTTGCACATACAACATTACAGAGCAATGAGTGAACATATTTACCATGAGTGCTTTGTGGCTCTGGGAATGCATGGTCTGACATGGACAAACAGCCAGAGAAAATGACAGAGAGAGAGAGGTAGAGGGACAGAGTGTTAATAGACAAATGGGAGCGAGAACTACTTGATGTATGAGTTATCACATTAATGCTGGTGTCACTCAGCACTGCATGACTCAGACTCTTACCTGCGATGCGAGCAGAGGGCAGGGGCAGGCTGAGAGGAATGTAATGTTCATGATTGCACACCTCTCTCAAGAATTCAAATTTCAGCTCGCACAAAACCTATCAAACACAGAAAGTTGTATTATTTATAATGCAGATTGCGTGTACACTTAATTCAACCCAAAACAAAGTTAAAGGGTATGTTTTGTTTTACCTTGCTGTCAGTAGCAGTGATCATGTTTACGTAGTTGCTAATCAGTTTGAATGTGAAGCCTCTGTCCATCAGAGTAAAGCAACGCTGCAAAGAGTGACAGAGACAGTCAAATCAGAGATCAGACTCAGCATCAGTTAATAAGAAAGTGAGACAGATAATTTAACACAGATGGAGAAATCAATAGGTGACTATTGTAAATGGACGCCTTGCCTCTTGCTAAAACCTTCCTTTAAGCTTCTAATTTAAATCCATGACACAAGCTCTAAACATTTTAAACATTATTTTTCCCACCTTGACAAAAGCTGCCACAGCTAAGTTGGCGCTGCGTGTCTCTTCTGCCAAGTCTTTGTTTTTCCAGAAGATGTGTTCAGACACCGTCTCCACCAGGATCTCCATGCGGCTCAGGTAGGATGAGGGGAAACGCTGGGGTCTCAGAAGCTGTGGGAACACGGGGTCAGCAAGTGACAGTCATGCACTGTGTCCCAGATCAGATTATGCAAACACGAAGGAACTATGTTGAACTAAGAATAATATATGGTTGCAAAATTTGATGTTTTCAGGAATGAGAGACTCAAAAGGTCCAAAGTAGAGGACGTCACTTTACCTTTAGCTTGTCAGAGTCAACCAAATGTTGGGCCATGGACTTGACAATCAGCTCAAAGAAGAACCAGGAGAACTGAAATCAGGAGAGGTCAAAGCAAGGTCAAACTAGTTCTTGTATCTTTCTGACTAATCAGCTACAGCATGAAAATGAGGAGAGACACACATTGTTATATTTGGGGAAGTTTTTTTTTCTTCTTGTTAGAGGAATAAAGAACAACATTTAGAACATAGAATTTAGGGAAATCTAGTGGTGCATTTAGTAGTAAAGGGATCGAGGAGGTTGCATAGAGCAGGTTAATGACAAACCTTCAGGACATTCCTGACTGCTGCCTGCTCATTGCTCTTCAGGTCAAAGGTCATCCCCTTAGCCAGCTCCTCGTGGACTGTCCTGAAGCCATGGGCCTCTGATTTGAACACATACTACAAACAACGACAGGGGAAGAGTCAGAGGTAGTCACTTAAAGCTGCATATATAAGTAAGGATTTTAATCATCATCATTTATCATTTTTACTTTTCTTTTTTGATGTTTTATTTATTTATTTTTTGATGTTTTTATTTTATTATTTTTGGGTGTTATCAGAAAGCAAGAGTAGAGAGATAAAGATGAAGCATATAAACAACACAGTTCTACAATAACCTGAAATAAGGCAAATTAAATATGAGGTTTGATTCAAGTAATATTACTGCATACTACTCAGTTCATGCTACAGTGAACTGAACCCCACCCCAACCCCCAACTGAACACACACTTGTGCACACATACACACACTCAGCAGTTTAGATTGGGCAGCACTTCTACTGAACATCATGCCAATCTGTTACTATGGCAACCCTGCTTCCATTAGCTCTGCTAGTCCTCTCCCCTTACCTCCCACCATTCGTCTCTGCCACTACCTCTTCACGCGCTGCAGTTTTCCTTCACTGTGGCCAACATGAAACAGGTCTTGTGGTTTCTCCTGCTCTCTTCTCTGATTCTCTCACTGATTTTTTCCCCCTCTAAACAAACATGTCTTGTGTTTCTGATTGAGCGGCCTGAATGTCCTGGTTTGCCTCCTACTCAATCACCCTTTCTTCTTCTTCTTCTCCTCTCCCTCTTTCTCTCTTTGTGTGTGTGTTTGCACAGTGTTCTGGGCACGTGGCCCTAACCGCACTCCTGCTGGCCCAAACACACACAAATACTCATATACAAACACACAAAGCACCCTTTTCTGTTTTGTTTTTTTTCTTGCCTCCACAAATTATATTGTCTGTGCTGCGATTCCATTCCTTCATGGAAAACAACAACCTTCAAAATTATTATGTGATCTTTCTGGGCTGAAAGCACATCACCTTCTATGTTGTTATACCTTGATGGGAGTGAAGGCCGTGATCAGGTTTTCTTCATAGCTTTTGCTACAATGGACCAGCACTCTGCGAACACGGGACAAAAACAACAAAGGGTTTTATTTAATGGTCACATTCCCTAAACCAAGACTGAAACATCTGCACTGTCAAAAGCACATTCCTCCTCTTTGTTTGTCCTCAGTAAGCAGAACTTTGTTTGTCTTTATATGATACTGGATAACACACAATAAAGAGTCTTCCTCAAGCAATAAAAGAGAGCGATGTACTTTTGTGCTTTCCTCACTGTGTGCTTTATGGAATCAACTGAACTAATCTCTTCCCTTCTGTCGATACATTTGTGACACACTGCCTTAGTACCACTTCCTACCTGGTGGTGGCAGTAGTGACCTCGTCGTTGTCATTCTGAGTCAGAACCTTGAACAGCTGATTTGAAGAGCACTGGCAGAAATCAGTGATCACTGGGATTCTCTCCATGCTGAGGGAGACCCTGGGAGGAGGGTGGAAAAAGAAGCGTAGGAGGGGGAAGAGGGAGGAGGTCGTGGAGGAGTTGGAGAATGAGGAAGAGGTGGAAAGAAAAAATATGGCAATCATACAGAGGCAGGCACCATGATGTTTGACATGCTGCACTGATTGGAGGCGTGTAACAGCGTTCGATCGACAAGGTCCTGGTTTTCGTCTCGACAACGAGACTAAATAATTGAGGATACATAGCGTCTTTCTCTGTTCGAGCAGTTGAGAGTTAACGGAGGTAGGAGTTACAGAGGTCAGCTCTCTTCTGGCACTGCTGGAAGAATACGGTTCAGGTGGGGGTCCTGGCACAGAGAGAAGAATCCATGAAAAGCAGTACCTAGCATCTGCATTAATACTTAGTGGACTGGTTCCCTTTACGTATTTTCCTTTCACTTTGTTGGGTTAAAGCGAGTGAATGTTTCGGTCTCAGCCTGCTCTTAAACAACTGACATGCCGCGCAGGCAAACAATTGTTCATATTGTGACAAATTCACTATGATCCATTCTTGCTCTCCACTATAGTCTGCACAGGTGAAGATAGTGGACCTTTCTTGGTGGCAGAAAAGATTGGTTTGGTGTAACTCAAAAACCCCACAGAGGTATCAGGAAGAATGTAAATATCTTGTTATTACATTCTATTATATATGTTTTTGAATGTTTCTCCTTTAATTCTTCTGGCCATTGCATGTATTTGCATTATCTTTGATAAAATAAAATATGTATTTCTTATTATTTTCTTTTCAATATCTGACTGTAAAAGCCTTTTTGGTCGGCATTTGATGTTTTTAAAAGAGGTGCTCTATAAATATATTACTTTCATTAGTCTTTTTAAAAGTATTGCAAGTGAAACTAAATCGAAAGGCGATCTGATTTACAATAATCAAAGAGATTGCTGTGCAGCGCTCCCAAACATCCTCTACCCGGTAGAACTGTAAACAGAAACGAGTCCATTTCCTTGTTTCATGTAACACACTACTCAAGGTATTTACCACTCTCCTACTCATTTTGAGCTCACATTGCATTTTTGGCTAGAAAATACTTGAGAATGCTGCAAAATTTGTTTAACAACAACTAATAGTGCATTTATGTCCAGTACAAGTTTCCACAGACAGGCCCATTCATCTCAGCTCTGTTAAAAGCTGAGATGAGCTAACAATCGAACACTAGATAGTGTATAAGGACAGCTTTTTTTCATTTTAGGGGTTAAGATGCTCCTTCAAAGCTAAAGGCCGGGCATTTTCATAAGCATGTGGCTGAGAAACAATAGGCAAAGGTCATCTAATCCATCCATTTTTCTACACCCTTATTCTGTTCCTGGGGGCGTAATAGGACTTATGGCACGCTTCGATCCCATCACAGTATCAGCAGCGACTGAAGAAGACCCAGATGATGGTCTTACCTGGTGTAAACTGTGGAACGCGTGGTGGACATTTTTGAATCGCTTTTCCCTCCATCAGGCCCATTTCACATCTGCTCCGTTCTGTGAAGAGAAGACGGCGAGGATGAACACTGGAAAAACAAAGCCACCAGCTCAACGCGATGCTTAACATCCTTCCTTGCCAAAATTAGTGCTTATGTTATTCCGCAGTGTTGCTGAAATCTGACTTACCACATGCAACTCCTTCCTTCTCCTCTCACCTTGGTGTTGCTGAGAAGCTTCCTTGATGGCCAGGCCAATCAGGTGGAAGGTTACAGGAGGCAGGGACAGACTCTGAGATGACAGGCGGCCTTCTTTGAGAGGGGCAGCCAGAATACCCACTATAAAAAGAACACACATGTCCGCGAAGAATACTGACTAGTGGAAAAAGACAACAACAACATAACCTCCAATACAACACATTTTTTGTTCTAGAAATTCTCACCTGGTCTCCAGGGCCTCTTTCCTCTTAGCATTTGTCTTGGCATTTATGTCTGGAGTGACGTGTTAAAGGAGAAAGAAGATGGTGCTTTTCATGAAGTTGGGTGGGAAAGCTCAATCTTCACCTGGGTTAAAAATAACATACAATGGTTTATGTTATGGAATCACTTCAGGTATTAATAATCTCCATGTGTTGATTCCTGATATCATCCTATTCTTTTCGACTGTTCTCACCTCATCATAGAAGTCGGGGTTCTGAGAATGATGCAGGACCGTGGAGCGAGAACACCGTGGTGAGAACTGGACCTCCCGACTTGCCGTAGATGCACTACGAAAGCAGCAATTAAAAAATAGGCCGCGACAAAAGTCACGCTCAGCCAGTTTCTAATATAGAGGCTACGTGGAGAATACTGAGTCATACAAAAGCCAATAAATGTCCCATCAGCATGTTTTGGATAACTTTCATACCTTTAATGGTTTGGCAACTTCTTCATCTGAGACTCTTGTGAGAACTCCCGCGTAGACTACAAGGTTGAGCCTGTGAACAAGAGAGGACCATAGCAACATTAATAACTGCCTTAAACAAAAAAAAAACAAAAAACAGTCAACAATAAAGTACAGCACAGTTATAACCTTAACCCAGGCTCCTCTTAGACTGCAACGATACTATGAATACCTTGGCGACTCTTCTAGCTGTCGTATTTGAGGTGTTTCAGGCCAGACGTAGATGTGGTTTTGTAGACACGGTGCGGCTGTGTGTGAACTTGGTGATGTCCTGGGCAAGTCCTCCACCTCCACCGAGTAAGGCACAGTGTTTGCTCAGTTCTCAAGGAGCTTTAAAGCACATGGGAGGATGTCACACAGTCTGAAAGAGAGAAAGAAGAAAGAGTTCAAACATGATGCGGTAGAAGGGAGAAGAGGCAGATATGCAGTGGGATGTGAACATAAATTGAAACACAAAAGGGGAAGTAAAGTGCACATACTAGGGTGTCCATTTGGAATATAGTGGAGCTGCGATGTCCAGGGTCCCAGGAATAGTCTGCAGTTTGCTGGTCAGCTACTCAGCCCTGCACACACAGATATTAGAGTAAAATATTGTGAAACTCTTCATCTTGTCTCAAGAAAGTCTACATTATGTGACCACCTTTATGGGTAAAAGCCACAGTACCGTTTACCTCCTGTCGCTCAACCACCAAGCTTTATCAGGTCATCCGTGGAAATCTTATTTGCTCTCCTGTTTGAAGAGGTGAAAGCGAGACTCTCGGTCAGCGCCCGTGGTTGTCCTTAAACATGACCTGTAACATGAAGAAGAAGAAATACAGTAAGCAATGGATAAAATACAGTGAGACAAAAAGTTTAAATATTTGAAAACTGAGCCTCCACTGACTGACCAGACCAGGCAAGCAATGCGGTACTTTCCCAGTTTACTGCAAAACTGTTTGTTGGACCTCAGAATCTTCTGAACAGTCTGTTCAGACACAAGCAGAAAATATGGACAGAGGAAATGTTGGCAAGGAGGCCACAGCTGGTATTCTTATATATATAATAAGATATGATCAGCCCTTAATTCTAATTGACCTAGACAGAGTGACAGAATAAACCAGAGGCTGTTTAATGCAGTAATTCTGGCAGCAGGTTGAATGTCTGGTGATTCATAGCCATTAAAACAAGGACCACATGGGCGCTGCAGCAAGAAGCCAGGAAATGGGTTGGAGCGGGATCTCGGAAAAACCTAATTTCAAACTATCCATCCCGACTGGCATTCTGCAATGAAGATAAACTCTGGCCTTACAGGAGCTTTCATTGTAAATGTCACGCATTAAACTGTTTGACTAGATTAAGCCATTTCCTCACAATAGCAGCCCTAGCTGCATGTTTCATGAACCATTTTTTCCCAACTGCTCCGAGAGATGAGCAGCGTAAAAGGTTTGGCTCTGTCGGTGCTTTCAGACAGAAACTGGAAATCCAGAAGAAAAACAATGTGCTGTAATATTGATGCAAACATGTCTGTGAGAATGATGACCAAGCAATGGGAAAAAAGCACTTTCTGACCTTGCTGGGTGGGTATTCTTGATGTAAGGTTCGGTCCCACCGCGCGTATTTCCCATCAGCACCTTTTCCACTCTTGCCACCATCTATGTCTGTGGCGGGGTTGATCACTGAAAGAAGATAGCCTGCGTGGACACCATTGGAGCGATACATCCGTCATTCAGCGTGTGAAGTGCATATAGAAGCTTATACTGTGGGGTGACATCCTCATACCTGTTTGGGAAAACAGAGCCAGTGCTCAGATCCAGGCTGAGGTAACAGTCTCCTGGCTTCTTCTCAGCTGGAGAGAGCGAAAACCACTACAAGCCTCCAGCCCGGTGCCCGGACCGCCGTCCCACTACTGCGGCACGGCGAGCATCTGACGCACCGCCTCGTGGTTGAGGTCTGCGTGGAGTCTGCTGACACCTTTCTCCTTCTCGACATCCAGCAGAGCCAATGACACGAAGAAAGGGTTCAATCTGGTGCGGAGATTCAGCTAAGTCACTTTTGGCACATTAACACACTTTTTATATAGAACTGCCATTTCTTTCAAAATAGCTCCTTTGACAAGCTTTAACAACATTTTGGTTCTACTCTTTCTAAGGCTGTTGTTACATCTCACATAAAATGAAAATACCCAAAAAGTTGAATCAGAAGTGAAAAGAATATTTGCTTTCAGCTGCTGCTGTTGGGCAAAAAACAGAAACTGCAGCAACGGGTTTAAATAACTTTGAAAGTGACTCACATTGATGACTGGTCCAGTTTCAGTCTCGTTGATGCGGCTCTGCAACGCGTGAGGGTTGATGATCGACGGGTTACCATAAACCTTCTACCCAGCTTCTCCTCAAATGGAGCGCAGCGTGCTCTCAATCGGCGAATATTCAGCCGTGGGCTCCTGAAGAACCTGTGGGTGGCAGTACAGTTTCACTGGGAGGCATGCTCTTCATTCTGTTTCATTCAGATCTAGATTAAATGTGCACCATAAGCTCAATAATATCAGATATCTCACGCTGTGATGTGTGAGCAAACCCCACTTACAGGAGTGTCAGAATTAGAGAGAGAGAACAGATTGAGCAGCTCTTCTCTTCTGGCAAGCGGAATTCCTTCATCTGTCTCTAGATGTACTGTGACAAGGACAGATATGGTGAAAAAACAAAGAGACAGTCCACTTCAATACCAATAATAAACAACTTAAAAAACACAGTGACAACGAGCAGTACATGTGTTCAAGTTAAAATGTTTCTAGCATATTAAAGGCTGGAAGTTCATGGTGGCTTAATGAGGTTTCTGTTAAACAAGGACAGTTATGTTTTATGATCATCGTTTCTTATCAAAATGCGTGCGTGCACTCTCTGAGGCTTATAAAAACATGACAAATGCATTTTCTCTCTCATAAAATATTTACAAAGTGGCCTTTTTTGAATATCTGGAAACCCTTGTGTTGCATTCGTGTTTACACTAATGACCGATCTTATTCTGCTTTTTCTGTCTTTGCTGGAAGCATGGTCAGGTGTCTTGGCTTGCGTTACCATCAACAACTGTTGAGATCAGTGGAAGTGTGAAAATATCGGTGTGTGTGTGTGGCAGGTGTGCTGCATTACGGTCTTAGTGAGGTGTGTATGTTGCTTTATAGTACAACAGGACAGAAACAATTAGACAGTAGACATTAGGCAGTAGCGGCTGAGTTATAGCGTGTTTGAGCTGCCAGTGTGGCAACCTTTGCTAGCTCTGGATTGATGCCGTTCTCTGTAATCTTCGTTCTCCTGCAAACAGCAGTCACTCAGCGACAGGTCAAACACATCTGGAGAGAAAACAAACACAACAGGCACTTCAGAGAGATCTAGTTATAGTGTGACTTCCATCACTGAGTGGATAGGAGAAAGTTTATCTAGACAGTTCATTCTCCCATAGGTTAAAAGCCATATAACGTTTTCTAAAGCGGGTTCGGCAACCAAACTAAATACACACTAACCAGAGTCAATGGACATATAATACTCTCCAGAATAAAAATATGACTCCATTTGTGGTATTTATGGGTATCAAGAGCAGGCAGGCTCTGCAGTGTAACCTTCATGTTGCCAGGAGCAATTCTTCCTGTAATTACGCTGAACAAAATGGCTCGTGTGGTAGGTCTGCGTCTTGGCTCGCAGCCTGATTTAGAGGCATGCTTACAGACCACAGAGCCAAGCGTGAGAGCTGTTATTACATCACTGGGCAATTCTCCAATTGCTCTGTCCAGTGGGTGTTATATTTACAGGCATTGTTACATTGCCCAACCTCTCACAGAGCTGGCACACAGGGCTGAGTTTATAAATTCTGTTTCCATGTAAAGTTTTTAATGACAAGTTTGGTGTATTAACCCAAGGTGGAGTCACTGTTTGGTGTCAGCTGTTTCCTGATGGTGATGCTATGGGTTGAGCCTTGCCCACAGAAAATTCCCCATTAAGGTCATGGCTTGCAAGATGGCGAATATTATTTAGTCCGGTGAGACAAGAGAGGAGAAAAGGTTAAGTTTTGCTGACTCCGAGTATAAAAATCTGTCCTCTTGAGGGCACCATGTGATTTATACATGTGTTGTGGCATTATGGTAAAATATCTCCTTGACTCTCTTTAAATACCCTCTCTCCTAATTACCATTTAAGCTTCCATCTGCTCTTTCCGGCTGTTTTCTGTTACCTCTTTCTTCTACACCCAAGCGTGGGTAAACTGTGTATTCCTAAATACAAAACCAGCAAAACCATCTCCACCTACCCGATGGTCAGTGAGGTCAGGCTCTTCTTGGTCTGGGCCGGAAGCCCGTCGTGAGGACTGATCTGTAGATGCGGGTCAATGTGCTAATCCACTCCTCCACTATGCTCACTCTCCAGCGGCCAGCCACAGTATGTAACCTCATCTTCAGCTCAAAGGCGTGTTTCCTCAGTGATTCTTCAGGGGGATGGAGCAGGATAGCGTGGTTACACAACAAAACCAGAACTTGACTTTACACGTATGAGTTTTGAAGGTGCTATACTGAATAATAAATTTAGCCTAACCTAGCTTAGTTTCTGGATGCCTAATATTGGACGCCAATGCCTAAAAATACCTTGAAAAATATCTGATACTAAAATAACATTTTTTTTTCCATAAGGACATGGTTAAGCCATAAAAATATAGTTAGTATAGTTAATAGTTTGGAACTTCTTACAAAATATAGTATGTTTATAGTTGCATTTATCTACCATGGTGTGGGTACTTGTACAAGGTTGTTGTGCATACAGTAAATTTGATATAATTGTCATTTTTTGGAGAACTTTTCAGAGTCTGTTTCCTACTGTACCTTAAAAGACAGATGGTTGTTGACAACGATAAAAGGGAGTATGGGACTACAATCACTGTCGTGTTCACAGCATACAATTAATTGTTGAGGATAAAAACACAACAAAGCTGAAAGCTTACTTCTAAAATGAAAGGCCTTTTGTGTGCAACTTCATGGTTTCTGGTTGTGGTAGCAGTTTTGGAGGAGGTCTTGTATAACATAATTGACGCAGTACATGCTCTACATCATATGTGCATTTGCACTCTATAATTTCTTTTCAAACCCACCTGTACCACACGGTGCATGAGTCAAGAAATACAGCCTTTGGGTTCATAGAAATCTTTTCTTTGTAGAAGTTCATGATCTGTAGGGTTGTCTGTCAGCTGGGTCAGCTGAAATACCTCCTCTTGAATGACTGCACAGATGAAATAAAGTTTAATCACATTAACCTGGCTTAAGGATCAGTCATAGGCAACTAATTATTTTTGATTATACTAAAAAGGGTCCAAAATAATAAAAACTATTGTTAATCCAAATACTTTTTAGTTTTTGTAACTCAATATGAACTTTGACAATGAACTTTGAGGTTCAAACAATAATGTGGTGGTGTGTGCAAAAAAAAAAAAATAAATAAATAAATTACCCTTTTCGTCTGGGTAAAAATATGTCATCATGTGTCAATATTTAGTAGGTCTAATTTTACCAGGTCCGAGATCAAGGAAAGAAGATTTAAGTGAAAACAGGGAGAAGCGTCTGGCATTTCCTCACGGACGGTGATGCTATTGTTGACAGTGCTGTTGAAGTTCCTTTGTGAAACCAGCTGACTTGAAACACACGATCCTCCTCCTCCTCATACGCCTCCTCCCCCTCCTCCTTTGGGCGGGGAAAAGCGATGTGGTATCTGGAGAACACCGATCGGTTAGATGCATTGAACTTTCCATTCATCCCTCTGACACACAGAAGCAGGTGATCAATAGAAAAAGGTTCCTTTCTGGACTTATTCTGTCTCATGACTGACCATTTGTCGGTCAGATTATGTTCATAAACAATATCCCACACGACTTGTAATGAGCCTAACTGCTCTTACCAAAGGCTATATTTTAACAGCTTTAAGGCTATGGTAAGCTAATTTAAACAGGATATTGTCCAGTATGTAATGCATTCACTCTGAAAAGCATTTGTCAAAAAGGTAGTCATTACTGACCTCATCGCGTCACGTCCTCATAGTCAATTTCAAAAGAGAATGGGATGGCAGCTTCTCTGCTTTGTACAGTTCCTATTAAGAATGGGGGAAAACACGAAGATATTGAAAATATTGGATCTGATAATGAAATATACTGATGACCAAGAGAGAAAAAGATTTTAGGAATTCAATTAATCCACTCAATTTGCTTGGTGGAAATGACTGTGGAAGGCTGACTCACATCAGCTCCATCATCCTCTGTCAGGAGTACAACAATAGAGGTGGCCTCACTCGATCCTGCTCCACTAATTTCACAGCCTGACCTTCCGTCTTTGTGTGTGAGCCATAGGAGAAAAATGCCTTTGTGTGTGTGTGCGCCGTGAGCTGCAGACAGCAGGCTGCGGCATGCTAAAGTCACACACAGTCGTAAAAGCTGTTTGAGAAAATCTTTTAAGGACTATGTTTAGAAATTCTGGTGATTGCGGGCTGGGCTGACACAGGAGATGCTAATATTGACTTGCGCATGGATGATCGCTCCACTCGCCCTTAACAGTGACAACACACTTGCAGTAGTTGTAGATTCCCATTGTGCTGTGGTTCCCCTGGTGTATTCCTTCAACTGCTCTGCTCAAATCTGTGAACAGTCTGGTTAACTTGTTAGCTTAGTGAACCAATAGTTGTAACAGCAACTTAGTATGCAATGGTTGTATTTCCCATATTTAAAATGACAAAGGACAACTGAACTTTATGGAATGATATTTAGGAATGATATTATTGTGCTCTAATTTGTTTTTAAGATGCATCCTACTTTCAAGTGCATCCTGGATGTCATTCAGAGGTCATGTGAACTGACTATAAGAATACAGTGGCAACCCATGGGACATAAGGAGGACATTCCTGTGGTTGAGCAGTAACTGCAGGGCTGTTCTGGGTCCAGTCTCACTGGGACTGACTAAGCAGCGATTGACTGACTGATGAGTCTGATTTAAACAAAGACTGACTGACTGAATGAATTGTCTGTTTGGATGACTTAAAAAGAAGGAGGGGCACAGAGAGAGTAAACTGTTAAGACTGAAATACCTCCATCTTCACTTTTCACGTTTCTGCTTCATACCAACCGCTTGTTCTTGTTAATGACGCTACATAGTATAAATTGTTCTTATTCTTTTATGTTGGCAACTGCTATGGGTATGAAGGATGTTTATGAAACGCTAGTGCCAACACATTATTTGAGTTTAGTACAGACACCAAAACTATATTTTTGCTTACTTTGCAGAACCATGAAAACATCTTCTCCAAACCCTTTTCAAATGCAATAAAACATTTAAATCTGAAGAATAATAAGATAACCAAATCTGAACATTGCAGTTTTCAGAACTAATTAATTATATATATAATTTGAAACTCAACTTTACAAAAATGTGTTGTGAAATAGTTCCTCTCTTTCTTGCTGAGATAGGATTGAATCACACTCATGTCTGCTGTACAAATGTATTTACAGCTGAAGAAAGTTAACAGCTTAGCATGAACTGGAAGCTGGTGAAAGCAGCCCAACCTTGCTCTCTCTGAAGGTAACAAAATCCATACTACAAAGCTATTACTGTCCTTGAATAAAAAGTGATAAGTTGTGGTTTATGAGTTTATATAATAACTTGACTATTTCTGACCAGGTGCAATGACTTCTATTGTCTCCCTGGTTTGCCTACCAGCCTCAAAGTGATGACAGGATGGAGGAGGCAGATTACTGTGCCCTGGCCTTTTATAACACAGGCTAGTTTTTCTCCTGCTTCCGATTGATTGTACTAAGCTAACCATCTTCTGGCTTTTGCTTCATATGGAGTGTAAAGTTCGTGGTCATATCAATCTTCTCAGCTCAACTCTGCTTAGATGAAAGTGAATGTGAGATGTGGTACATTTCCCAAAATATCAGTGTTTTCCTCTGCCTTGGTAGTGCAACTTTAAATTGTGTTTTGGTTTCTGTCTGACTCAATCCCCACAGCAGGACAAATTATACATTGTTTAGCTCCAAATCGCTTCATTCTGTCTAAGTACTTTCACTCCAACAGCTGCTGACACAGCTATAATCTAAAATGTATTACTACAGGCCTTATGTTCCATTTTTTAGTATCTCTTACACTCATCTGACTTTCTGGTTTGGCAAATTACCTCTCAAGGAGACCAGGGTTATGACTGTATATCAATCCAACAGGTTTGAAGAACAGTAACCACCTTTATTTGGGATACATTATTTTCAAGGCTTATGCACAAACATGGGGTGTCTGATAAGTTGCGCGAAACACATACAGCAGACACAGCAGGCAGGAGTGAGTAATGTCAAAATGGGATTACCTGGGCAGCAGGCGGTAGTCTCAACATAGTCGTCATTGCTTGAACTGGACCACATTTAGCTCAGGTTGTAATATGCCACAGGCCTGGAGGAAAATGGAGATGCACGTTGACTATGATTGTATATTAACTTTCCAAAATGAGCCGGGCTCTTTGGGAAACTTTGACCTGGGGCAGCTGAAACGTCTGCAGACAATGAGGAAAGCTAAACTACGGTGAAAGTACAGTCAGACGTCAGCTCTCCTGGGGCCTAGTTACTGATGAGCAGGCTGGGATTCATCATTAGATTAGTTAAATTATGAAAAGAACTGAATTAAGAATCTGCCCCAGAGGAATCTGCAAATAAAGAATGTTTACAATTTAACAGTTGATTGCTTACATACCAACCCTCATTAAGGTTGAAATAGTACTCTCATTGAGCGTGTGGAGCTAAGATTTCTCTCTCTCTCTCCCACATACACAAGTTACAAAGGCTGAAAGGTAGTTTCACATCCTCTTGTCTGTCTGCTTGTTGAATGCCGTGTCACTATTCTCTTTAATCCATTTGTTAAGAAAGAGCTTGATCTTTTGTTAACAATGTCATAAGTTATAAACAGACAAAACATATTATCAGATACAATATCAACCTCAGACAGACACACACACACACACACACGCACGAAGAGAGTCAGAAACACACGCTCTCCAGTGAGCTGTGACAGTACTGTCTGGGGAGTTTCCGTCTCCATGGATAGTATTTCTCCACTGAGCCCTTGAGATGATGGCTGGTCGATCTGAAATGAGCCCTGATAGGCCTTGCCAGGCACACCACAAGGGCTAATACACATCAATGTATGCACACTCATCTGGTTTATTTTAGAGGGTGAAACCACTCCACCGTTATCAGGATGTCCTATATTAGGAACAGCCTAAGATGACAGACCTAACCACCAACCGAAACATTCAGAACCACAATAGCTTCAGTTAAGCCCTGTACACACAAGCAAATACGTGGGCAGATACAGACATACACACACGTGCACCCTTACCTGTCTGACCGTAAAGACACTCAGCCTGTAACTCTGCCCCCCTCTCAAGGAACAGTTGACGAGAGTCCGTCTCTCCTGAGGGCACTGTGGATATGGAAGGAAAAAGTAATGTAGAAGAGGTTAAGACAAAATGACAGGAAATACATCAAAAATATTTTTTGCTCTGCTTTATGAGTGGAGTGAGCCACCTAGGTGAAGTAAAAACAGGTGAAAAGGTATTGTTTATTGCATAAGAGGAAAGTGAAATTGATTATAGTAAATAGAGAATCGCCACAATAAAACATCCATCCATTTAAATTCCTATGCTTCTTTTCTGTTCAGGGTCCAGAAATTGTCGAAAATCATGGCTGGCTAATATTTCTTTCTGAAAGGCTGCAAGGACTGAAATATCTCAACAACTATTGGATGGTCTGCCATGAAACTGTACAAACATTCATGATCCCCAGAGGATGAGTCCTCATCACTTTTATGATCATAACTTTTGCTTTCAATCTCATCTCCTGTCACAAACAGGTCAACGACTCACTGACTAATATTTGAGTTTAGGACTAAATCCTGCTAAACTAATTATATTCCCATCAGCCTCAGCTGTACTTTGTGTTGTGCTAGTTAGCAGGCGTTAGCATGCCAACTCACAAAAGATAAGAACAAGATAAACATTGTGCCTGTTAACATCGGTATGCTAACACTTGTCGTTGTAAGCATGTTAACTTTTCTGGTGTTAGCATTTTGCTCGAGAAGCACCAAAGTACAACCTCACAGAGCAGTTAGCATGGCTGGACTCTTGGTTAGCTCCTGGGACTCCTTATTGACTTTATTACTTACATATTAAGATACAGGACATACTAAAAAAATACTCCAGTGTTTAATATGAATTGATTCCTTCTTCTTGAAATCATTTCTATTGGCGATTATTGCAGTGAGGATGAATATTCAAGTCAAATCTGAAATCTGAAAATATGTATTCCCTTTTTCTTTTCTCTTTAAATTACATTCGGTATATTTATGCTCCAGCAAATAGAAATCAACAGCTTGTTCAAATCTTACAGGTTAGCATTCATATTCAGAAAATACAAATATATTTCCAGTGACTGTGCGGGAGGGAGCCAAAAACAAGTCAGCACTAAAGATGTTTATTGCACGAACAAGAGAACAAACTTTGGCGATTTATACAACCCAATCAGCTGGCCGAGCACTACAGGCTCACTAACCCGCTGGCAAAGAAAGCAGATCTAGTAAAGCACTTTGTGCAGTAGCAATGCTTGCCAGCACTTTCACACTAATTATGGAAATTGACTGACAGCAAACAAAGAAAATCAGAGAAACTGTTTGTATGAACAGATCAGGAACAACAAGTCCTTAGTCAAGGTTTACAACTCTGAAGTGCCCACAAGCAAATTAATCCTTTTTTACACAAGCAGCCAGTTAGATTAATCTTAATGGCATTGGATCTTGCATCTGCAACGAAAGCACGCGTGCCCACAGTAATGAAGGTACTAATAAGGCAAAAGCTACAAGGAGCTGGGGAGAATAGGTGTGACTGTATTAAAAGAACCACAATAGTACTTACGCATGATTAGTGTGAATAATAAAGTGTGCTGGAGTGAAACCGTATGCGTGTTGCATTTTAAACCTCAGTATATCATAAAATCAAATTAACAGCTGACACCTCGGTAATAGTACTGTAAACAAATGCCTATGTTCATATTTCTACTTGTCCAGTGAAATAGTTAGGTAAAGGACTCCATCAGAAGGTAGAATTCGGGTCTACTTTTTGTTGTCTGTATGCCACTTCTTGGTGAATTGGCTAGCTGCTACAAACGCTTTCATGAACAGCCACTGAACAGTGATGTGCTGTGTGGAGCTTTTAACCGAAATTTGTCAGTCATTGGTTGGCTGTTCAATACAAAAAATGTGAATATTAAGCTCTTTCCATATACACCATCTGGCAATCAAACAATCCCACTGGCGTGAGTTTCAGTGATGATTTTGATGTACATGGCTATTTCCACGCCAGTTCAGAGAAAAAGTAAAGTTGGCATCTTGGTCCGCCAGCTCTGTTGTGAAATCTACCGCTTTGCACAGTGTCTCTCCTGCCCGGGCTGCTGGCGGCAACATCCAATCAGACATCGGGGAGCTGACAGTATTGGGCGACCAGCGAGGCTCAGGTGCAGTGCCCTGCCTCCATGCTGTCCAGTGTTGCTCTGCCTCCTGTTTGCATCACAATCTCTACTTCCATCACCAATCAGTTTGTGGTTTGGTCAAGACTTAAGTATTGGCATAAAGTTTGCTGCCACTGTTGAAAATGCCTGTATTGCTCATACAACCAAGGCAGTTACAAAAACAAACCAAAAAGAAAATGCGTGAATTGTCACACATTACATTTTACAGTAAAGCTCATGTTTTGTGTTAATGTCTGTCTTCACCTAAGCTGCAGGGGCAGCCCCACTGCGCTGGCAGTTGTGTGCGTTTCATTGTGAATGATGACGAACCACGTGATGAATTTAGGCAGCAGTGCTCATAGCGCATGAAAACACCGAACATTCATTGAGGGAAATTCCCCTGATCTTTGTGTCTGAGGGACAAAAGCATGAGAAAAACTTCATCCCAAACTGAGAGAACCATGGTTTACATTTAAACCAAGAGCGTTCTTGTTCGACTAGAGTAACACAACTGACTGAACCATTAGGCCACACACACACACACTTACCGAGAAATCATTGTTGTCGGGGAATAGGGCAGGTCTCTGGTCTTCCTTCAACTCGTCTGGCTTTCAGAGATGACGGCCTCATGATCAGAGGATCAATCCAGCGGAAGCCACTCTGCTGCAAATAGAAACAGAGACATGATCAGAATTCAGTTCATTTGGCTAAGTGTCAAACGCAACAATATACAATGCATCAAGTGTCACATTATGAGGTTAGCATTGAATGCTTTGTCAAATTGATCAAACGTTACTTGAACGTTTGCTAACTTTAGACTATATTCTATTTGGAAAAATTGTCTTTATTTACCACACAATTGCTGAGCAGTTTACCATATTTTTAAATAAAACATTTTACATTCTGATGGATCAAAAAAATAATTTTGAAGTCTATGCACGAAATGAAGGTCACCTATTGTCATCCACTTTATCTAACATACTTTTGTCCACACACATCCTTACTTGAAGCTATTTTTATTTCATGTTTCGCCCTATCCACACTGTGGGAGTAGAGCAGTGATCATGAACCACTCCTAATATCACAGCATAAAGGTTCACTAACAGCAGTTTCCATGGATACTCCATTCAAAAATATAGAACTTAAAGATGGAGACACAGTAAATTATTAGCCTTAACAAACGCATAATCTCATCATTCTGGAAAATAAAAAATAGTCATGATCGAAGCACTTCCTGTGTTTTGCCAAAACTGACATCATTAGAACCTAAAAAGTCTTAGAGGTAACACTACAGCTGAAGTGGGGCCTTGACATACCGACAAACAATACATATAAAGTAACAGTTTTAAATCAGCAGACATTTATTCAGACATAAATGGATACGGCTGCAATTTAATTCAGTAAATATGAAGCTTCACATGTACCAAACCAGAACAGCAGTACTGACAATTCTAATATCAAGTATGGAACCACCGGAATAACCACACAGAGTCGCTTCTGTAATAGCAGCCTGCTTTCACACAGGCTAAACCACTGTATGACCAAACTCGTGAGTTGGCAGATTGATGCACTTCACTCAAAACAACAATCTGATTCTCTTTTCTCGAGAGAAATTGAACTGTGTTAGTATTATGATACTGGTCGATGAGTTACACAAAAAAGTAACATTTGTAGCGTTGTTGTTACGGGTAGAGGACAACGGTGATCCACTCTGTCATTCAGACAATAGGAACAGGCGGCAACAGCAAAGCGAAACCAGGCAGGCTGTGGTCGGGAGGGAGGAGGAAGTAATGATCTCTGGCCAGATTTCACCACACATACAGTGCAGCCCCAGGCTTTACCCACCACAGATACTTTAACAGTCAGAATAGGCACTCTTGGCACACAGCCAACAGACAGCAGAATATAGGCAAGGCATTAACTGTGAAGAGTCCATGCCTTACAATTCTCTCTGCCTCAGTACTGCTCTTACCACCCATGCTATGCCTTTGTTAATATTTGCTCTTATACAGTCGGTATGCTAATATACACTAATCAGAGATGCTTTATAGTCCTACAGTATTTATTCTCCATTTTTTGTTCTTTTGTGTCTGTCCTGGCTTTTCAACCAAAAGGGTCAGTTAATAAATCAATAAATTAATTGTCAGCAAATACAAAAATATGTTTTAATCAATATAAGGAATGAAACAAGAATACAAAATAGTGCTGAACTTGATTTCTCCAAATGTGATGATTGTTCTTCTTCTTCTTCTTCTTATTTTTTTTTTTACTATTTTCTGTCCTTAATACTTGACAGATTAATCAATAATGCTGTGGAACTGATAACTAATCAGGAGCAGATAAATGATAAGACAAACACCAAGCAGGCTGGTGGTTTTCGTATGTACATTGTTAATGACTCTGCTCGAGCATTAGCTCTGTTATGTGTGCATCATTAATACACACATCATTTAAACTGTTAACTAAAGCGTTCACTTCTATCTGGCTTTTCCTGTCTGGAAACCTGTCTTAATGAACTGTAACAAACAAATCTTCTAAAGAAAATGAAGCACAATTACCATTACAAAACACAGAGTACAGATCGCAAGGAAAATCAAACTGTGGTGGATAATCATTAAAATGTGTGAATCACACTTATGACTATGATTGACAGCATATAAGCATGTGTTAGTCATGATAGTAGTACAGCCCTGTGATGATCAATAAAATTAGTTAAGGAGTCTAACACAGCAAGAAAGTAGCTTTACATTAGAGCAACTACCGGAAACAAGAAAAAGAAAAATACAAATACATACAATGCTCCAGCCGGTTTGAAATCCGAACGCACTCGTTTGCTTTTTATTTTCTTCCTGAGGTGATTTTGCTCCTGAAACTCATTGCCAGCAGATTAATTGCCCACGTTGTCACGGTATTACGCAAAGGATTAAATGAAAGAGTGAACTATACCAAAACACACATCGCAGGGCATGTGCTCTTTCAGAAAGCAGAACTAATACTGAAGTGGGGTTATGGTTGTGTCAGCACACGTGGATGTAAGAGGAAGTTGACGTTTGACCATCAACACGCATTTCAGCGCAAACACAACCATACACACACACACACACACGGGCAGGGAGAAAATCCCCAACAAACGAAGAAACCAACTAACCAACTAGCTCAGTTAGTATGCATCACTTTTAGTTCGATAGCTTTCACTTTAAGGCAACGTAGTAACAGCACACAGAAAATATTTTTTGTTACAAAGACAGGCACGACAGGGGGCAACCCCCATTTACAGTTACACACTATCATGCACTCACACACACTCTACTTCCAGTATCTTGTATCACCCTCTGAGCCAGATCTATCAGCCGCACCATGTGCATACAAATACACACACACAAGTAGTGGCATACAAACTATCAACAGCTTGTTCTAAAAAGCTAGTCTGTCCTCTTATGAGACTGTGAAGCCAAAGGCGTACACATAAAAACATATCAAAATAAAAACATACATAAGTATTCACTGATGCATCTTCCTCTTGAAATAAATGAGGATGGCAAAACATAATATAAAATATTATGTAACATTTATATCTATGTTTTGCATGCACACCACATACACACTGAACACTCACTTCCCAGATTTAACCTCACTTGAACGAGATCTGTACAAGAGGAAACAACTTCTGATGATACAACAAACTGGTATCCCTGTTGCTAATGCAGTACATGAAGGTGCCACTATTAAGCTTTTTGGGAGCACTGATGCATGACACAGAAATCAATTTACCATATTGTTCAACTTCAGGGGTCAGTTCACCCACATATTCCAAAGGGGAAAAAGATGTTGTATCCTTAACTCTAATCGTGCAAAAAACCTGAGCTCACTTCTTCTTTGGTGAAAGTAGTTGATGGCCAGAAACTCTTCACAGCAATGTCTGTGAAGTATATTATGGAGATATGTCTGTAAGACACACTGCTGTAGATCTTTGTCAGCCTAACAGGTTAACAGTTTTGGAGTTGTGACCAGTTTTGTGAGGGTTAGGTCGCGAAAACTGTTTGACTGTTTATGATGAAAATTCCTTGTGTACAAATTCAAAGGTGTGAAAAACAGTCTCAAATGCAAATAACTGTCATCTGTTTACTTTGCAGCTATCATCTTGCTATGAATAGACTCTGATTCGAGATGATAATGTACGTCTCACGATTGTAACACAATAATTGTTAATGAGAGAGTGAAAGCATTGTGGACCTGCAGTCTGCAAGGACGGACACTTCTAAGTAAAGCATTAATCATAATCTGCTCTGTGTTTACCTGATTTAATAAGCGTTAATATGTCTTTGATGTTGCATCTGAAACAGTGAATCATCAAGTATGCTCTTAACACTGCACCCTTCTAGTCTATTTAATGTCTGCAGCAATAAGCAAGCTCAGCCTCCCCTCTTCTTCTCTCACTCTGCCCCCTCCATCCTTCCTCTGTTCTGCACCAGCTGCCTCAGCTGGCTCCATCCCTCCATTCTTCCCTCTCTTCCCCTCCTCTGTCGCTTCCTCATCTCATCAAACATCCTCAGCAGTGCACTCCTTTATTTCTTCCTCCTTTGATTCCCTCTCTGTCCCTACCCCGCTCCCTTGTTCTCACCCTATTAAACATCCCTTTTAACATCTCTCCCTCGGTCCCCTGCTCCCTCCCTCTTAGTAGGGGTGAGGTAGAGTGGGTGTTGATGTTGGTAAACTACAGCTGTGTGCGGGGCACAAACAGAGCACTAGACTGGTGGCTCACAGCATGGCTTTCCTCCAGCATAACTGTGAACATGGGAGTGAGACAGAGGGAGGAGGTGTGTGTGTGTGTGGGGGTGATCTTGATTGGTTACGAGAAAAAAGAGGAGGAGAATAAATCTAAGTTGGGAAATGATTAAGACAGAGAGCCAAAAAGGAAAAAAATCACAGGGTTCATCCTCTTTGCACATCATGCACACAAGCTGGTCCGTGTCACTCTCAAGCGCAGATTTAAGGGCTTACCGTCCTGTTACGGGAAAGATGCGAGGAAAGTGTGACAAAAACAGAGAGAGGGGGCAGAGCTGAAAAAAGACAGAGTGAGGAAGATTTATAGGGTGTAAAAGAGAGGGAGAGACAGAGAGATAGAAGGGGAGAGATGGGAGGACAGAGAAAGCTGAGACAGCAGAGAGGAGAAGAAACCAGACGAAAGCCATCTGCTTTGCATCATTAGAGCAATACAGGGTCTGGGGAGAGACACAGTGGGACTAATGGGGATTCATACTTCTCAGAGAAGTCGCCCCTCTGATGAAAAACAGTGTTCCCCACTTTTGTAGAGGCAATTTGACGTGTTGAGTTGGTGATGAAAGTCCAATGAATCTTTTTTCAAACACACACTACACTGCTTTTTTCTGTTTCTAATTTAGTCTGTCCATTTTCACAGTGACTTGACAAATATATCCCAAATTCACACATCTTGTCAACAGCTAATTAACGGACCAGCAGCACATTATAGAAGTTCTCAAGAGGTCAACACCAAAGAGGAGTGACAGTGGCCAAAGAGAGGCTGGAGGATTTGCATTCTTTCCCTGACCAAAGTGTCAGTGACAGGGTGACAGAGGGTCAGACGGACTGTCAAGCTTGGAGGGAGAGCTGGAGGGAGGTAGAGAGGGTGGACTGCACTTGTGACAGCCAGTGAGTGGACTACAACTGATGTAGCCCAACTTGTCAAAGTGTACTCTGTTGAATTCTAGATCTGTCCAGCCTGCAATTTTCAACCACGAACACCCGTGGATCCTTGAACAGACCTGCTCTTTAACAGATGTTGAGAAACCGTCTTGACATTTTTACTACCCAGGTTCTTGTGGATACTTTCATCACAAATGAACCTTTCAAGACATTTCTGTCTGCTTCTAGATCCAGCCATTTCATGGCGACAGCTCTTCAAATGTATGAATGCGTATTCAGCACAGTTTGTGACACCGCTGATCAGTTCATTTAAGCTGAAAATCATTAACAGTGGGTAGAAATCAGATTTAAAGTGGTTTAGATCATATGTTCACAATAGGGCTTTATCAAGTCCATCAAAGTTGCATTTGACCTTTGGAATTTCCTGGGGAGGGCCATTTCTATTTTCTGTCTATTTGCTGCCACTTGTTTATAGGGTTTTCATTTTCATGCAGATGACACACTGTACTTTTCTCTTACATGTCTAGATGATGATGTAACTGTATGTGTCAAAAAAAAAAGTGAAACTTAACACTGACAAATCTGGCCTGGACACCTGTGAATCACACATTGTTAATATTAACAATGTTTTTGTTAAAAAAAAAAAAAAAAGGCAAATAACTAATTTATAATAACTAAATATTGCATGCTTAAGATCAGCAAAAGGCAGAGTTAGTGCAGTAGTTTCAAACACTGCCTGGC
The DNA here is from genome assembly GCA_033238685.1 of Lates japonicus. NCBI lineage: Eukaryota > Metazoa > Chordata > Actinopteri > Centropomidae > Lates > Lates japonicus. Next base: position 109,901 of record BRZM01000949.1, read on the forward strand.
ATAAACAGATCAGCTGATGCCTCTTAATACTTGTAGTGCAGTGCTAACACGATTTTGCAGCGTGAACTATCATGACTCTAGTTTGCCACAGAGACTAGGAAAGGGGGCACCAGAAGAGACAGGAGGTTTATGGAGGAAAAGAAAGAAAGGGGAAACAAAAGGGGCGACTGTAAAGATCCCACCCTGCCAAAACTCTAACATTTTTTCCACTGGGCTTACAGAAACCAGGGTCTTTCTGGGAATAAAAAAAAAAGAAAAATCTGGCCAACACCATTGGATACAAATACCAAACAGATGGCTGACAGGCCTCATTCATGTTCTGAAAAGAAAAATCAGAAAGAAGAAACACAAATGTACTTTTATGAAATTCATTCATTGATTCAGTCATTTCTTTCATGCATGCATTCATTCATTCATTCAAACAACTCGCATCCCCCATCTTATGCACAGTTGTGTTTGACTAGCTATTTTTATCATCTTCTCTGTAGGCCAAATGCAGAGAAAGCAGATTTTTTCCCACAGAAACTAGATTCCTCGTGTCTGACCCCACCATCCCCCTCTATTCTTCTCCCTCCATTTCCGTCCTTCTGCCTCTCAGCTGTGAAGGGAAACAACCAGGCCCCAATCATTGATCATACATCAACCTCAGCTGCAGAGAGACAGAGAGAGCCGGTAACAAAAAAAAAAGGACAGAAAGTTAGACAAGTAAAGTCAAAAATGTAGAGAAAACACAGAAAGCCAGAATTAAGTTTATACACATGGTTGAAAATTACTGCTTTTACCCTTGGCTCCAGATATGGCTCCATCATTAAAATTAAAAATGCACCAAAATGTTCACTAAAGAACAAAATCGGATGCCATTGAGCACACAATTACTCCGCGCCCACATGCTGTAGTCCCCTCCATCTGCCCACACATGCACTGGAGAAGGTAGCTGGGAGTGCAGTAGTGCTGGTTACCATTACAATGATGGTCAGAGGTGAGGTGGTAGTGGTGTAACCCTCTAAGGTGGGTGTGGCAGCATCCAGTGACATCTGGTCCTGTCGTGAACACATGTGACCGCAGTCGGCCCCGCCCACCGAGCGCAGGAGCAGGACCACGCTGGCTGAACAACCCATAATCCACTGCTGCCGACCCCCCCTGGTCCAGCCCCGGTCCTGTCCGGCAGTAAAGGCTTCACCTCGTCTACCCCTGGCAAACCTGAGCTCAGCTGATGACAGTCCAGTTCAGTCCAGCCCCTGGTCCAGCCAGTGGTGCTGTGCTATGCTGTGCTGTATTCAAGCCCAGTGAGGCTCCATCCTACCCTCACCTCACCTTCCCTTCCAGTTTCACTTTTACCAGTCCTGCTTTGCAAGCTTTCTCTGTCCTTCCTGCACTGCTCTGCTCAAGTCTCCAGCTCCTAATGTTGCTGTTGCTGAGCTTACACACTGGCAGCCTTACATGTCTCTCTCTCTCTCTCTCTCCCTCACACACACACACATACACACACACACACAGACTGCAGCTGTGCATGGTTCAGCCCAGCCCAGCTCACCCAACAAATCACAGTCTGCAATAGTTGTCAGCTGACCAGAACCAGCTGCTATACACACACACATATGCACACACACACAAACCTACATTAAATTTTTTTTTTCTGATTTTCATTCTGCCGCACTCCCTTTCTCCATTTTCCTTGCAATCACACCAGTCCCTTTCAAGTCAAGAGTTCTGCTGGCTGTGTTTGTGCATCTGTGGTTTGCGCGCTGAAGATGGGACTTGAAGCGCAGACACGCCATCCTACACTCAGACTGATTTGGTAAAATAAACTGCTGCTTTTTAAAAGGGAGAGTATAGACATTACAGTGTGTGTTTATGCATATTCATGCGTTTGCTACAGTAAACTCTGTTTAATATTCCATCGTGGAGGTTGGCAGAGTGTGTGCAAGGCTCCGGGGGAAGAGTGGTTTGGGAGTGGTGAGAGAGTCTATTGAACAGAAAGTGGATGGAAAGTGGGGAGTGGGCGGCTTTACAGATGAAGCGTGCGTGTGGAGTTTTAGGACCGTAGAGCTACCATGTGAAATTCCCCTGACTGGTTCGGCACATAGACAGGCAACAGGACACTGACTGAGTTATTTCAAGTATAAAATTCCATTACATCAGTTTTGACGTGCCTGAGTGCCAGCGACAATCGCTTTCACCACTCTAATTTTTCTCATGTCACCATAACATCTGGTCCTGCTTTATTCTTTGTGATCCATTTTCTGTGTGTGTGGCTGAGGTGAAAGAACAAAAAAAAAAGCACATTCTGAGAACAAAATGGTTTTCATATGTTTAGAAGCAATTTGAAATTTGTCTCATTATAAAATCCTCCTAGTGTTCCTTTGCCAGTCGTACTTGTTGAACCAGAAGTTGTCCAAAACAGAGATCTGAGAAAAACGTGGACGTAGCACCAGTTATGTCACCCAAAGGTTAGTGAAGAGGAGTTCTGCAGCCTGGAGTTTTTGGTTTTCTGTTGTTTGCCATCTTTGTCAGTTACCCTGGCCAGAAAAAGTGAGCTTGGTCAACAGAGGGGAGGTGGAGTTGAGATGGGACGAACAAGTGAAACCAGCTGACTGTGACAGGACACATGGCAATCAATCAAACAACCTCTTCAAACCACAATAACTCCTCAGTGGAACAAGGATCCTTAAAATTGCCCAAAAAAGACAGGCATTACAGGAACTGAAAATAACACACTGATGTAATGCAGAAAATAAGTCAATAATTCATTGACCATATTAAAACAGAGAAGTTTATCAGATTGCTCTATGGACTTCAATACAGTGTGTTTTCATGGAACCATGTGATGTGACATAAGTTACAGCACATAACAGTGATGCAATATATATACAGTATATACAGTGAGGCTATGAAAGGGTGCAAGTAGATAAATATGTCATCTACATATGTCAATATATAAACTGTATTTGAAGGGACTTAAATTGGTTATATTATATATTGGTTTCTGATGTTCATTCAGAGAAAAATAAATGAATATTCCATTCCACTGTTGTAACAAATAAATGTGAATGTAGCTCTGAATGCAAGTGGAAAAAATGATGCATAAATAAAGCATTGCTGTACGACTGGAAACAGCTCATTACCCACACCAAGGGTCATTTAGAGGAATATTTTACTTATAATACATTATAATGTAGCTTTATGTTTGCACAGTCTTCAAAGGCCATCAGCAGATCTATAATTTAATCACACATACAGTAATGTATAGGTCTAGACATTTGTACTCGCTGTGCTCCCTGCAGAGAGTAGGAGGTAACCATGGTGATGTTGTTAAGTCATGATTAAGGTCATTAGTGTCCATGTCAGTGTGACAGAAAATCCCACCTACCACCCACATAAATGCTCATTATTATAATGCTTTACATAGCTAAATATAAACAGCACAACACACACAAACACACAAAAGCATGTGCACGTACGGAATTGCAATTCTTCTCCCACACAGTGTACAAATATTAACGTGCCCCACTCAGTAGGAGATGACAGCGTATGTGTCCAGTGCAACGTACAAAGACGAGAGAAAGAGAAACATTAACCGCACCCACCGCCATCGCCTCCCTGCTTCCAAAACCACTAAAGGCTCTTCAGTGCAACATGCCTAATAGCAGTGGCTAAAACTCACAGAAACCACAGAGATGGGCTTTGTTTGATAGCCAGGCTTCTACAATGGTCCTGTCATGCAAATATGCCCACACACAAACATGCCCTCAAGTTGCCAGCAAAGTCCCCATGTTACACAGCTAGCTTAGTGTTGAGCTCTCATTCACTCTGCCTGCCTGTACACTGTTTCCAAACACAGATTATTTCAACTCACTGGCTGCTTTAAGTTTGTTCCCATCCAAACATCGGTTAAACTAATTGTTGCATCTTTCCATTAACTGGAAACCATTAATTGATGCTGAGATAGCATTTATGTGATTCTTTTAAATTAATGTGTCTGTTCACACATTATGAGACATTTTTATCAGCCACCCTTTAAATTCTTTATTATTAGGGCTCTCATGTGGAGTACGGTGGGTGGCAGTAATACATCAGTGCCATGTCTACACAGCTGGAAATAAAACAGGAAGAGAAAGCATGGGCAGGTCATACTATAGGTTTACTGCATCTTCTCTTCATAAACAGCCCACCATTTACACCTTAGCAAAATTTTTTCCCCTCATGGGTTTCATGCATAAATGCAAAATGTGCATAAAAATATTGGATAGAAAGATAAAATACTTCTGCTATTAGGATAAATCTGTTATAAGCCTATTATGTCATCGTGGTAGGATGAGGCCTTTTTTAAATAATATTATGTCAAGAAGCCATCAGTTGAATCTAAATTCTTTCCATGTTTCCCATAAGAAAACACTGCAGTCTTAATGTACCCCAAACATAAGGGGTGATTCAAGGAAAGCTACCACAGCTGCAACCTCCTCTGCATTTTTGTTTGTTTTGTTGGAGCCCCTTTTTGTAATTGTTTAACTTCACCTCCTTTTTAAATAGAAGAAAGAGAGACGGATGAATTTAAAGCAAAACGCTTGAGGCAAACTTTCACCGAATGAGGTGGTGGAGCGTTGAATAAGTGATGAGGACCTCGCACCTCCCGCGGAAGGGAACGAGGAAACTGACTCAGGCGCTGTGGTTTGGAGACACAAACATGGAGATGATTCGGTGTAAAAGCAGCTTGCCTCCCAGGACACCAGTCCTGGAGTTAGAGCTGGTTGGGAGAATAAATAAATCACCAAACGAGACGGGAGAACAAAACTCTACATGGATAATGTCACATCCCCAGACAAAACCACAAACACCCGTTCCACTGTGCACACGAGATGCAGTAATCTGCTCTTTAGTTCTTCACTCTATCTCCTCTGTCACTCCCTAAGTATTCTCAATTCATTATCTGCAACTCAGATATCTATATTCTGGACTCCCTTGGATGCATGATAAATGCCACACACTATAAAGGAAATTTTGGTAATGCTTTATTGTATTGGTCATTTATATTCCAAATAATTTCCAAGGAAGCGACTGATGTGGAACTGTTATTTCTTAGATGTTCCCTGGGAAGTACAAGGTAAAATTTGTTTGAGGAAATGGAGAAAATGCTTGACTGGTAAGTACCTGCTATACTTGACTGCGACTTCAGAAGAAGTAGTGAGGAAATGATTGATGATGAGAAGTTACACAGAAAATAAGCACAGTTGAGTTTTTAAGTAGCTGTTAATTTTCAGAGAGATTTCCAAAATAGAGCCAAGGCCGTATAGAGCAGGTCTAGAACGTACTCCTTATATTATCATATTTACAGAGAGAGACCCAACAATTCCCACCATGAGAAAGCAAGAAGTAATTCAGTCCTTTGATTCGGGTAAAAGTAGCAATACCACAATATAGAAATGGTCACATTTAAAGTTACAGTTCTGCATGTTTTAGGTCAGTAAAAGTGATAGTAGTCCTTATTTTTATGTATTAAAATACAGGAAGCATTTTAATGTTGCTGTTAGTCAACACGGCAATTTATTTAATATTTTATGCTGAGATTTTGCTATTTATTTTGTAGTTTTAGCAGAAACGTGTCACGTTACTTCATTTTCTTACAAATTTAAAGAATGTAACAGTTACTCACCAGTTGTACCAATTAAACATTTTCTTCATTTTCCCAACTTAAATAACAGGAAACTTGCCTGGAAAAAAGCTGCGACATACCAGTTAATTTATTGGATATTATTATGAATCCAGTGCACCCATAAAAAAGTGCAGGCATACATTTGTGAGTGTGTGTGTGTGTATGCATGTGTGTGTGTGTGTGTGCACCTTTGTTATTGTTTGTACCGACAGTAGGTCTGGCTACGTGTGTCTTTGCATTCTCTTTCGCCTGCCTGTGTGTCACTGGGGTTAAGTTGTGTGTAAGTCTGAACCTCTGTAAAGGATGACATCATCGGGGTGTATAGGGCAGTGTGCTGCCATCATTTGTGGAGTTAATGTTTTCCAGCTGTACAGCCCCAGTCTCTGTTCCCAGCAGAACAGTTACTCTGCTAAACAACGCTGGAGGCAAAAAAAAAAAAGTAGCAGTCATGTACACTAGATTTGCAGGAGTTTGATTTGTGTGCCGCACATGCATGTAGGTTAACTATTTAAACAAAAGGCAAACATAAGCCATTTTACTGACTTCAAATACCTCAGCCAACTAGGCCGAGTAAGAAACCACAGTCCATTAAAACTCCTGCGCACTGCCTTGTAAGCAGTTAGCTCTGCTATAGTTAGGTTCCCCATAGAGCTGGAGGCTGACTCATGGCAGTGGTGTTTGATGTGGCGCAGAACTCCACTGAGTTTACTTGGGAAAACACTCCTCTGTTCCCATGGTGACCACAACAGGAAGGATGCTGTCATTCAAGGGTGCTGGGGTTCTCAGCAAACTACGGCTTGGCCCTGCTGGCACTCACAGAGGGACACAGGGTCAGCCTCTTTCTGGCTGTGCCAACCCCCACCCCCCCACCCCTATTCTCACACAGCATGCAGACATACGGTGTTTCTCTGTGACGTGCTACAGGGAACAAGAAAGTTCACTGACTGTGTTGGAAAAACAGGATTCAAAGAACTGAGCTGCGGCAGGAAAATACAGTCTGAAGGAGAAAGCTGAAGTCTACAGGATTCCAAATAAAGTAAATCTGGGGTCAGTTTCTAAAGAACTCAACTGCAGACCATGTAAAAAACAGTGCTGGGTTGAATGTACTTAATCAAGTGACCAGTGTGTTTCTTTAATTGTTGTTCTAAAGACTGGTGGTTATAGTAGAGAGTAGCTCATGGAATATAGTGCAACAAGTTTGCAGCTCACGGTGTTTCTGTGTGTTGCTAATGACTAGTTTCTAGCTCTCTGGTGTTGCTAGTGGTGCTGATATTGCTTCAGACTCGTCCTGGTGTGCTGTTCTTCGTAAAACCTCAGCCTGCGGTTGTAGCACCACGGTTCACCATCTCTTGCACAAACAGGAAGACAGACAAGATCTAAACTGAGCACTTTTCTTTACCTGATGCACAGAGGTACTCTGTAATCTATACCTGTATGATCCAAGATAAACCTACAATCAAGACTGCCTTGCTAAGAAATTGGATTATGGTTTTATGTCACTATTACTGGAGAAACCATTTCAATAAAAAACCCCCTGCTACCTGTCAGAATCTGTCAGGTACAATCATGCACAGATGTTTTTGTGGTCAGGTGAAAGATATTTCCTGGTAGCTTTGTATTTTGTCATGGCGTTTCAGGTGGTTGTATAAATTCATGGCGTTACCCTGCTGTGCTGCAGCTGTGGCAAAACAGTGCTTGAAAAGTATCTGTTCTTGATTTTGTTGTTCCTCCACACTATTTTCTAACCTTGTTACGGTTTGTTCTTGTTTCTGCCCCCTCTGCTGATGCCTCCCTATCACATGATGCATAGCAGCCTTATTATTTGTTGAAGCAACCTGAGGGGGGAATCAGAGGAGCTTTGCTGCAAAGTATTGCCCTGCTAAAGCAAACGACACATAACTGCTTTCATGTGAGAAAGCAGCTGCATGAATCAAAATCATGATCTAATATGATTAATTGTGCGTCCCTAAAGTACCAAGATCATATTGCGATCCTGAAGCACAGAGCGTGTGTAATGTCTGACAGTTTCATCTGGCTTTGTGTTGAGCTCTTTCCTCGAGGAGGTAACAGGAAGAGGCAAGCACATGAGCTACAGCACACTGCCAATGCCATCTAGTGCTGAGAACTCAACACAGCAGGCTGCGGCGGGTGATGAGAGAGTGCCTCACTAAAACTGTGCCAGTCTCCACACCTCTCTGAGCAGCAGGCTCTGCCACTGCCATGACTTCAGTGAGTGACCTCCAGGAGGCGCTCTGTGGCCGAGATACTATCTGGTCCTCTGGCAGCTGGTTTGTTTAGAAAAGGAAGCTATTAAAATGTCTTTAACTGAGAACTAAAGTCCCGGGGCAGGAGGGATGTTGGGGGGAGGGAGCAGGAGAGGGGAGATGAGGTGGGGAATATGGGGAGAGGGGAAGTTGGTGAGGAGCAGCTGCATTGTTAAAAATTTCCTTTCATGCTGCTTGGACTCACCTCCCTCTTAAAATTCATTCCCAAACACCCCCCTGCCCCCCAAAACAGTCTAACAACAGTGAACCCCACCTTTTATCCTGCCCATCCATCTTACCATCCTTCCAAAGAACTGCTGTCTTTCCTACAGTATTTCCAACCATCCAAAAGAGACACAAACAGAAAACTGACAACTTCAGATGTAATTTCCATAGGAGAATTTGAACAGATCACCTTTATAATAACAGTCAGGAAGCACGTCAATTTATTAAGAGCCTGACAGAGGAGCACCTTTAAAAGGTAAGTAAACAGTTGGAGAGTAATTGGACGCAGACACTGGTTTAGCTTTAAAATGTTTATAAATGAAGAGGTCAGCTGTAAACTGTATGTAAAGGGCAAAAGGTTAATAATTTCTTTAATTTATTGTTTGTTATGGGGTCATATGAACTGTAAGTGGGATACTGTATATGTCAGAGATGGGTTTACATTCAACAGCAGGCAAGCTTCCAAGTAACAGTTTGGCTGAAATAGTACAACAGAGCCTCTGCTGCTTTTGCCTAACGAATATTTTATCTTACACAATATAAGTATGCTTTTTATGATGTTAGATCTACTCTGTGAAATGCTCCATTCATTCTGGACATCACAGTAACAACAATAAAACTACTGCTTATACCTGTCTACCTGCCTGTTTCGTTTTTAATATTGACCCACTGACTCTCACATTCAGAAACGTGCATCATAAGAGAAACATCTGGTCTGCGAGACAAGAAAGCACAAGCATTATAACAGCGTTATGGAATACTAGTATTAATTAGCAGCGAAAGCAGCAGAAAGACACACAGCTACTGTCACAGAGCTGGTGCCTCATTAATTCACTCTCCCACGTGGCATCTCTCTACATCTCCCCGCTGTTCTCTCCTCCCTCTCCTCCCCTCCCCTCCCTCCTCCGGTCCCGTCTCGGGCCTCAGCCGTCAGACGGCTGAGGTCACTGAGCTTTTTGTGCTCCCTGCAATAAATATTTGTGATAATACCCATCTTTCTGCAAAAGCATGAGGTAGTAAAGCTTTTTTTTTTTTTTGGTTTGTGTGGTAACAGGGGTATACTTTTAAAATATTACATAATGCTGATATGTTGTTATTGACGGTTTAAACGAGAAACACAGATATAAGTATCAGCTCAAGCACCAGGGACATTTTAAGGTAATGGCAGCTTGCAGAGCAAAAGAGCTGTTCCTTTAGCAATGACTCTCTGTCCAAAAGAAAGAGCATTAATTAGAAACAGAAAAAGACCCCTCGCTGCCGAGGGACGAGGTTATGCCAATGTTAATCTGTTCATCAAAACCCGATATTACTGGAAAGAGTACTGCAGCAACGTAATAAATACCAGTCCAGGACAGTAGTCCCGATTCCTCCCTCAGCCTTGCCATGTATCCGCTGTTTCTCTGTGATCCTATCTAGGCCATTTACACAGCTGTTAGGCCTCTCCTGTTTCCTATCCAGGTAAAGAGAGTGTCCAACCAATGACAGTTCACTGACTCCTTCGGGCCAAATCAAACTCTGAAATACCCAAAACTCCGCTCTGCTCTACTCCCACCGCACGTCTGGGCCACTGACACTAGGAAACCGTAACTATTCGTTAAGCAATTATTCCTAATGATTTCTGTTTCCTGTAACTCTGTTAGCTTGAAAAATGTGTCCTCACTCTGAACCTGCCATATTCATCCTACATCAGGCCCAAGTCAATATTTACTTTTGTGCAGTCACGCCAGAAATGCATACCAGCACAATGGACATGGTGGTTATGAGCTACTACGGTTCTGGACATTACAAACAGTCGTATCAGCTTCATTCCAGGCTGATCAGAAAAAAATAAATCATCGGACTTTATGCCAACCCCCCCCCCAATCTACACCCTCACAGCGGTGAAAAAGCCCACTTGAATGCCTAGTTTGCAATAAATCATTCAGACGCCTACATATGACACCTACACAAAGCCTACATGTAACCTCTGCATAACCTCTACACCAGCGCTAACTATCTACCAGACGCCCACTCAGCACTGCTCCTTCTCCCTGAGGTCCCAGTTTAGACCAAGGACGCAGCTGCTCTGAAGACTTTTCCTCATGCGTTTTCATATGTATTATCCTCCCTTACCTTTCCACCCCCCTCCCTCCCTTCTCCCCCAGTTACTCTCCCCCTCTTACAGACTCAAAATCCCCTCTCTGTCTCTCTCTCTCTCTCTCTGCCCCTGTGCTTTTTTCCTCCCTTATTTCTTTTGCAGATCCCATTTCAGCTCTTTGGCTGACATTTAAGGCACATAAAATTGATGTACGTATGCACATAGAAAGATAGAGTCAGGCACAAGCATCCAGTGAGCCAGCACAGATGCGCAGACCGGCTTTAGATCCAAAACGAAATAAAAATCCAACCAACTCCTTCACTTTAATGTCAGCATCCACAAACATGACAGACAGCCGTGGATCTGTGTATTGTTTCCTCACCTTTACTACCTTCAGTTATTGAGCATTTTGGCTCTGGGCTATGTTTCCTGTGGGACACATGTCAGTGAGACACCTCTTTGAGTCAGTCAGCAGGAAGAGCAATGAGTGGAGTTGGCATCTTTGAGTCAAGTCAATCTCCACTCCTGCCACTTGGCAGCAAAAAAACAAAACAAAACAACAACAACAACCAAAAAAACTGCAACCTTTAAGAGTCCTAATACTTATATACTTATATATATTTCCTTCCCTGTGTTGACTCCTTTCACTTTGTCCTATTTAATTACAGTTTAAAAATAGTTTGACATTTTGAGAGATACGTTTACTTACTGTCCTGCCGAGAGGTTTGGATGAAAAGATCAATACAACATTAGCGGGCTGCTACTGCCAGTAGCCATTTAGTGTAGCTTATCTACACTCTCTGTCCAATGGAAAAAAAAAATCCTCCTACCAACACCTTTAAAGTTCATAAATCAAGACAATATGTGTTTTCTCATTGCCAGACAAACTGCTCCCACCCAAGAAACTTCGAAAGAAAAAGCTTCAGACACTACAGATTTTTAACAGAATGAAAAACGAGATAAACCAATTAGTAAATTAGCTTTAGAGGCACTGGTTGGCATGTTGTGTTACCTAGAACTAGAGTGAGACAGAGCTAGGCTAGCCATTTCAACCTGTTTCCAGTCTTTATGCTAAGCTAAGCTAACTGGCTGCTACAGCTTCATACTTGATACTGTCATGGTATCCATCTTCTCATCTAGTTCTCAGCAAGAAAGCAAATATTTTCATAGTATTTTTGAAAATGTCAAATTAATGCTGCAATAATCCCTGTGATTTGAGTCAATTTAGGTTGATAACAGATTCCTAATGTTGGTAAGTTGCTAAATTCTCTTAATTTTCCAGCCCTTAGACAAGTAATGTGAAAAAAAAGCCACCAGTGAAGAATATACATTTTGATCCAGAATTTCACAGCTTATGCATGTTCATAACAACCTTATTTGGAAACCATAAGACTTTCTTCAGCTAGTTATTTGGTTCTATGACCAGTCTATGCTGCTTTTCAAGACTACATATTATCTGTAAGTGAAAACTATCTGTTCTATTTCTAACTGGGACACAAGTACTGCAGACATAATAATGTGTGTTCCTTTATTTTGTTGCCTTTGTGTGAATGAGTGTGTAACTGCAATGGATGCTAGTGGTGAAATATTAATAATAGCTGCTTGTTTCTGTCTCTCTCTCTTTTACTTTCTGACACCAGGGCCAAGAGGACAGACACAGTCAGATGGGATTATGGCTGGGTCAGCTGAGCTGATCAAAGCTAACGGGGAAAGGTTAGAGAGGCAGAGCAGAGAGGGACAAAAAGATCTTAGAGGATTTGACCGTGTAACAAAAAAACATGGTTCTGTTTTAAGATTTAAAGACTTTGAGGACGGCCTGTACAAATGGTAGCATCTGACTCATTTTCTTTACATCCTGTTGCTTAATTTGATCTCTCTGTCTCACCCTGTCCAGCCAGCAGAGATGGTTATTGAGGGAAAGTCCACATCATGTATAAGTGCCGCACAGTGAGTGTGTATGTGTGTGTGTGGAGACAACAGGGTGAGGGCAACGGGGCACGGGGGGTCGGACGGTAATGGCAGAAGCATATTCAGGCCTCCTACTCTGGAATGCAGAGTGAGGGAGAGACACAACACTGCAATTCACTCGCAGAGAGCCACTGAACTATTCTTAGTCCAGTATGTGAAGTGGACCCCCCCCCCCCCCGCCCCCCCTCCCTGGGGGGTTGTGAAAAGAGTCTGGATGGACGAGTGGACGGCAGTGTCTATTAAGGTACAGGGCAGGATGGTGAGGCTGGATGGAGAGTTTTAGAGAAAGAGAGAGAGAGAGATAGAGAGAGAGAGGATAAAAGTTAAGCTCCAGCGAGGCAAAGCCTGGTCAGCTCAGTCTGAATGGAGCAGTTCACTGGCTGTGAAGGCTCTCTCTCTCCAAAGAGCCTATTGTAAACGCACATTGGCACAATGCGTGGAGCCCCGGGGACCTCACTCTCTCGCTCTCTCTCCTCCTCCTCTCATGTGACCTCTCACAAACACTGACATACAGACACACAAATGCTTTCTCTTTATCCCGTTTTCCCACCTAGACTAAACAGACTTTTTGTCCTCTAATACAATTCAACAACTGGTTGTCTGACGCTACAATGCTACAAGTATTTCAAGGGGGTGAGGAAAAAAAAAAAAGAAGAATTTCCTGTGCTCACACCCAGCATGTACATTACTGAGATCACTGTGCAGCATCATGCAGCAGTTCAAACAGTAGGGGAATTCAGCAGGAGACAGTGTCACTAGTGACAGTGACAGGCTCAGATTTTTTTTTCTTGTTTCTCTTCTCTTTGCTTTTATTTCTCTGTCCTTTCTGAATGAGTCATTTAGAAAATGGGGAAAGACACACACATACACACCAAGGCCTGGCAGTGCACGGTCCTACTGTTATCGGGCAAACATGGATGAGTCGTCTGCAGCTCAGTCATAACAAATGTCAAAGAGCTATTCATCTCCTCTAATCCCTCTCTCTATTCCCTTGTCTGCACGTATAAACACACCGGTGACACTAGAAGCATTCACTCAAAATAACAAGAAGTGAGAACTGAGGAGCCGAGTGAATGTAATCCAGTGGATTTTGAAGAAAGAACGAGGGAGTAGAAAGGTAGTGCAGGTAATTAGGGAATTCATGTGGAGATAGAAAAGGCAAAGCGAGGGGAAAAAAGGGGGAAGCAAAGCAGAGGTCAGAAGTGAAAATATAAGAGGGAGAGGTAAGAGGAGGTAAAGTGGGAGGGAGGGGTAGAGGGGGAGACTAGGTTGAGGGGATGTTTTTGATGAGAGGAAAAGAAAAAGTATATGTCACCCCGCTGATGAAATCTCTAAAGTGATATGAACACACACTTAAGTTGCACCGCGTGATGGAGGCGCCGCGAAGAAGTGCACAGCATGGCCTCTCAGAAACGCTGCAGGCTGAGTTGTTCGGAGACACAAAATGCATGGCTTTGTGAGAGAGAGAGAGGGAGAGGAGAGAGAGCAGCATGACATCCTGTCCCACATGTGCAGGCACAAAACACAATCTAGAGGAGCTGACACTTCAACACCATGGTTTGACATAAAAGAGTGTGTGTGATAGAAAATGCAACTTCAAACACAATCGCAGTATCATACACGCCGAGCGGCTGGCACCACCTACCAGCTTTTTCACTTCAGGACTTTTCGTAGTGTGTTCATGAGTATGGCTAAAGTCATGTAGTGTTATGTATTACAGTGCTACTGTATAATCAGCCCACCAGCATCATAATGCACTGTTTTGTGATCAGTTTCTAGTAGATAATGGTTTAAACAGTAGCCACAGTCAGTAAATATGGCTGTGTGAAATAGGATCTCTGCTCTTTACCTAGAGTTTATTTCGAGGTATTTGACGGCATTTTCATGTTTTCATGAAGAAGTGAAAATGGTTATTCAACTTCACTTCAGACATTCTGTATATCCTACAGAAAGTTACAGGCCAGAAGCTCTTTTCTGGACTGTTGTTGCTGGGAGAGTTCTCTTTTTCTCACAGTCATTTTTTGTATGGTTATAACCAACTGTGGTATGATTTCCAACCCCAACTTATGTAAGAGAATAACTGTATTGGCAAGCAAGGAAAAGTTGATTTGCTAAGCAGCTTTTGTATCTGATTCTATGGGAATTAAGACAACAGTACCGTATTTCTTTTCTTCTTTTCTGTCCTGGAAGTGCTGTAGCCAGCTCTCAAGAACTGGAACACTCTACGTGAATGTCCGCGAGGGACATAAAAGTTGCTGGCGTGCAACCTGTGAATATAGCACACCAATACTATAACTGTATGCACACGCCAAAACTGAGCTTGTTATCACACAAGATGTAACATGATTGTGACATGTGCAAATACTGCACATAAAACTTGCAGGGCTAGCCAAGGATTACACACACACACACAGACATAGTATAGACGCACACCATGTGCCAGCAGGACAGAGTGTTTATAAGAGGACAAGTTATCAGCAGAGCCTCAGTGCAACTCCTGGGAGGGGAGAGATCTATTGAATCTCTCTCTTCCTTTCTCAATTTCTTCCTCCCTCATTTTCTTCTGTCTGGGTTTCCTCTCATAGTCTAGCCTCTTGAACGACAAGACTGGTGATACCCGTCTAATTGAGTAGCTGATTTGGCTCCAGCAGCACTCCTGTCCCTGTCCCACCTCACCCTGACCAGATGTATTACAGGCATGTGACATGAGATGCCAGGACCGTGCAGATCTCCTTCAGCAGCGCCAGCCTAATAACCCCTCCAGAATGAAGCAAAAGAGATAAAGAAAAGACAACAAAGGAGGTTAAAGATGGAGTGGTGGGTTACAGATACAATTAAAAGAGTAATCATAAGATAAGCACAAACCAGAAAAAATTAATTTATGAGATATTTTAAAGATGTAGAAGAGAGAGCATGGGAAACAGAAGACAAGAGATGAGATGAAATAATAAACGCCAGAGGGAAAAAAGTAGAGATATGCTGAGTGATAGAGTGCTCTGTTAGAATTCCATCCTATGACCTTTCTGTTGCCGCGGTAACAGAGGGCATGGCAGTGGGAGAAACACGGGTAACTGGACCCGTTTCTTCCGGGACAATTCGATTTTCAGCATTATCAGTTTGACTAAACACGATGAGATGTAAGTTATTAGTTGCGTTATGTAGTGATTAACGCGGGAACACTGACACTCTCTTCTTGGAGACAGAGCAGCTGTCTGTATTCTCCAATCAACATAAAAACCAAGACTGACAGATCTAATGTGAAAGTTACAAACCCATTATGCATGCTATGAGTTTTTATGCAGCATTGTTCAGAACAACATCAAGCACCACGGCGAGGCACAAAACACACTAATTGCACTGCTGCCACGCATGTATGCTGTATAGGCAGCAAGTCATGCACAATGCACCCCAGGCAGGCGACATGATGTGTCATGAGGAAAGAGCGGAGTCAGACTGACAGCCGCCGCCCCCAAAGACCACATGCACACACCAAGAACATATCACTGGGACACGCCCAGCCACGGGCGCCCCTCCCAACTCCCCGCTAACAATGACTACTCCACGCTTGTTCACTACAATTAGCCCAATCGGCTGACATGCCCAGTAGTGTTTTCTTAGAAGAGTAGACGATGCAGTATACAGAATATGATTAGTATGAGCTAAGACAGTGACATACAGGCTGATGTACATGCAGATTAAAGAGTGGGGAAAATTTAAATAATGTAAAAAGACAAGCCAAAAACAGCCCAGTATTCACGGGTGGAGAGGAGACTTAACTGATCTAGACAATATCCGGCCCTCTTTCCTTTTCTTCCACAGAGTATAAAGTGAGATGAGTTACACAACTGCTGGCATAAAGCTTCTGAGAGGAAATGAAAAAAATAAGATGAACTAAAGAGAGGTCAGTTGAAATACAACATCTTTTTTCATATTTAAGAACATCCATAAGCTCGGATTATTATTAAAAACAGAAGAAATACTCACACAGGAAGGAAAAGCTCTTGAACTTAACCAACTGTGACCTCCTTTCAAATGTTACAGTGTGAGTAACTGTATTCACTTTTTGATGTTAAAGCCAAAGAACACATACAATACTACTCTGGTGATTAGTTTAGAGGAACAGAGTGTGCATATGAGCTTAGAGGTGAACCGCATTGGTAGAGGACTGTCATACCAAAAGGCTTTTTCGCTGCTTGCTTCATTAACAAAAAAGTCACATATATTTACATCACTGTCAGCTAGCTTCAAAAGCAATCCACAAGTTCTTAGAGTGGTTTCATATCAGCTTCCAAAAAGTTGTTTTAACAGTGAAAGCACATCAGACTGTTTCTCTTGTTTATGGAGTGTAGGTGAGAAAATACTTTTGATCTCAGTTACATCACTGGTTTCTGGGCCTTCAGCTACCTCCACAGCAAGTCAGTGCGGTGCTGTGTATAGAGCCAAAATAATTAGCTGAGCAACTTAGTTGAACAAAGAAGATGAATCAACATTAGTGGTGATAATCGGGTTAACTGTTTAGTCATTTTTCGCTAAAGTGGCAGACTTTGGGGACAGGTAACTTAAGGTATCCTTACACGAGTACTTTTGTGGTTTGTGTTGGTCAGATACAACAAGAAATTTTAAGATGTTACGGTTCCTGAATGCTGATGTGTATTTTCACTACTAGACTTAACAATGAATCAATTAGACGAAAACAAAACAAAACAACAACAACAACAACAACAAATAAACAAGGAGATGATTAACTGATAATGAAAAATAACTGCTAGTTGCAGCCACAGCTGGTATAATATGACAATCAATGGTAGAGACTTAAGCTTGTTTGAAATAGCCACAGCAGTAAACAGTTAGTCAGGCAAGGCCATCCTCATGACTGAACAACAAACACCGGTTAGCAAACAAATGACAATTCAAAGAAAATGGCTGGAGTATCATATTGAGCAATGGAAAACATGATCAGGAATGAAGCTAGTAGTAACATAGCAGCACCAAGGATGCCAATGGCAAAGATTTATTATCTGCCAATGGAAAGACAGGACCATAGACATTACACCTAAAAGTGGGAAGCTGTGCGAAAAAGGCATGAGCATACATAAATAAAAGCAAATGAGTGCTGGTGACTACATAAGAGCAACCCTGTGCTACTGGGCAAACAGACTCTGAGCTACAGTGGGATGCCAGGGGTGGGCATGTCATCTCCAATCTCTGGCTGCGTAGGTGTGGCTGGCATGCTCGAGGCATGGTATGACATGTGTCTATCCCAGCAGGAAGCCAGAGTCACAAACAAGAATGACACTTGTGTCTACACTGCTATACACCACTTTTCCCCGAGAGTCATAATAAACACTTTCTTCTGGTGCCAACAATCAGCAGAAGTGGGTCAAAAATGCACTAGATTTTGCTGTTAATGCGTTAATGCTTATCTATTGTATTTATATTTTACTATTGCTATTTACGGCAGCAGTTTGAGCTAGAAAAGATGTAATGAAAAACATCCCACGGTCACTGAAAGAACGCTGGCCTTTTTAAAAACCAAAACTCAACCACCATTACATCCTTCATTCTTGTAACTATCTACCCTCCATGCCCCTGCATATTTGAGGTGGGTGGCTGACCACTATGAGAAACAGTGAAGTAGTCAGAAACAGTGATTGCTTTCACAGAGCAGCTCAACAGAGGAAAATGGCACGCACTCAGGGGATTTCTACTATATCATGTATGCTTGCTATACACTTGTGAATGCATGCACCATTCACACAATACTACAAACTGACATAACGCAACTTGGGGCCTATACAGAGCAGTGTGTGAAACACAGGGGAAAGCAGCATCACAGTGACTCAAATATAGAAGATATGGTGAAGGCATGGAGAGATGGGAAGAACTGGGAGGAGGTTGTGGGTGGGGTGAGGGGTGACATTAAGTGAATGAGGAAAAGTGGCTTCAGTGAAAGAGAGGGGGCTCAGTGAGAGAGAGAAAAGAGGCTCACGCTCATTGGCTGTTATGTTACAGGGCCTGGATTCTGCTGGACCTGGTTTCTTTCACCAACAAAGGCTGTGCATTAACACGCTTCACAAAACGCCCCACACATGCACACAGTGCCTATGGACATTTACACTCCACTTAACCTAAGCTCTGTGCACACGCTGCTATGCATATTAATATTTCATAATATTACGTTACCCTCTATGCAGCCACCCCTGTCCACGTTCAAATTACATCTGCACAACGTGATGACTCGCACACTTATGGCTTTTTTTTCATCATTACTTCAAGATGTAGGAACAAACTGAAACTAACTAGTCAGTCTCTAAAAAGCTGGTGTCTTTGGCAACATACTGATGTTGATCATTAGTCACAGTTTCCATCTGAGTTCCTCAGTTTTGTAACGAAACTCAGCACCTGGGTTGGCTTTTTCTGGTAAATTGCACAGAAGATTGAGATACAACAAAATAAACTTACACTATAATATTTATACCTTTAACATGTCTGGATGTATATCTCAATGTGTACGTTAAAAGTAATGTATGGAATACTTTATGCCAATATTGAGTTTTATATGATATTTTATATGATATTTGCACCAGTGTGATGTCCCTTGACTTGCTCTATCTGGTTACTTTATGCATCAATTATTTCTCAACTAATATTCTAGAAAATGTATTTTATCACTATATGTATCGACATGATATAAATGACATAACTCATTCATGATCATAACTTATGGTAACTTAACTGGTATCTATAGACATGTATCTCAAACATCAGAATTTGTTCTTGTAACAAACATTCTTTTGAGTTGCACACCTACTTGCACACACAGTTCAATTCCGAACTTCATCATGTTACACATCTTAAACAGACCTTTTTTCACCACAGACAACGGACTTGTCATAGTAGGAAAAGTTCATGTTAATAATAACATTAACAATGGCTCTGTGTGTCACTGTTGCACCAGAGAGACAATGTCAGCAATACCAGGGCCCAGACACTGAAGCAAAATGTTAGCACAGAGGTAAACAGAGTGAATATTGGTTAATGACAAATAACATATGTTGACAAACCATTGGCTAAATTAGCACAACTGCTTATGTTTAATAATAAATCATTAGGCATGTTCTCACCAGTGACTTTTCACTCTCTTCTATCTATCTCCTGTAGATCAATGACTTCTTCTATAACTACTCAGTACTTTTCACTTGAAAACCATTAGACTCCATGTGTGACTTCAGCAGTAGTGCTTTCAGGCAGCCGGCTTCACAGTGTGTTGTTACTGCAGTGCAACACTGTGTATCAGTGTCCATGATACCAACAAAAGTGACTCACCAGCCAATTTATACATCCAATAAAGGAACTAATACACCATTCTGTTTACTCCATTTGGGGACATGACAAATGGTCTCTGTCAGCAAACCTGATTTTACTCTAAGGTTGATGCTATTATTGGTATTGTGTTCTGTTGTATTCAGGTGACCCAGTAAGTGGTAATATCTGGCCGCTCATAGAAAACTCACATTTCAATGAGACATACACTGAAAAACAAGGTTTGATTCACCGTGATTCTATTCAGTGCTTCCATTTTATCCGTCTGTTGCTACATTAGAAATACTGTGAGTAATATTACATTTTCCTCTTATTCCAATCAATTCCCCACGCTTGTTCTGCATGTGTCCCACTGACACACCAACACCCAGAGTGAAGAGGATGTGAGTAGCAGCAAAAGAGACTGAGGGAGTGACCTTTTCTTATGCTAATCTCTACAGAATGGACACACACACACACACACATACACTCCTTATTAACGTATAGAGGATTTGTCCTCTGCCAGATGAATCAAAAGGACATCATCAACACAAATCCTCCTTGTATGTTTCAGGTGGCTGCTTTTTCCAGGCCCCTCCTCCCACCACTACTATCTTATGTACAATCAGAGCTCTCATTATAAGGCGCGACACCACTGAAGCATCCCTTTCACATTTCACGATATTAAATAGCCTGATAATATATCAAACCCAGTGTTCGAACAGATCTCCTCTTTTCCCTTTCTGCCCCCTCCTGGTGTTCCTGTGTGTCGCTAGCAGATAAACCGCCGCCTTGGTGTCACACCGCATCCTACTATCCTACTACCAAGCCGTTTACTGCATTTCATTCACTCCATCCACGTACACTGAAAATAACCCAACCCACATGGGAATATGATAGTTTCACGACTTTATAGCCACATTACCAGCCAATAAGCGGGTTTTTTTTCATATCTAGTGGAAAAGAAATGGCGACTTTGCCGAGCATTATCCATTTAAATATATTGAACCCCCTTCCCTGCAGGATCAATAGGGCTGAATAGCACCGCCGTTGCTGCACTGTGCTGCAAGTGCTCATTCACTGCAAAGAAAGATGCAACATGAATGTCAATGTCAGGTTCACGTGTAGCTGTGCAGTGTGTCTGACAGAGGTTGCAGAGATGATACCTCGCTTAAGACGTAAAGCTTTCAGGTCGCAGCGTTCAAAGCCCAGAGCAATAATTTACCGCTTTTAAAAAGGCGTTAGGCCTACAGGCAGGATGCTGCGTTTTTTTTTCACTACCACCATGTTTTACGATTCATGCGGATCTACTACTCACCGTCACTGCGGAGTGTCTGACTGCGTTGCACGTCAACTGTCGTATCTCCGCCGCGCTCCCCGGTTCGTGCAGGTTCTGGTAAATCTCCGGGTCGATTCGGCTGCCATCTCCTCATCTGAGCGGTCCCTCGAGCACAATTCAGCCTGGTAGTTTCTGGGCTGTAGTCAGACCTGGCCTCGCTCCAACATGAGCCGAGAGCGAGCTGTGCTTACACACACACACATTACATACACACACACGCTCACTCACTCAGACGCTTCACACACACGCACACACACGCATGGTGGGTCTGCCAGCACGCAGAGCGCGGAGTACAGAGAGAGGATGCCTGGTGCGCCGAGATTGGATGCCAACCACATGAATTAAAGACAGATTTTCTGGTTACGGTCAAAATAAAATACATTCTAGACGATTCAGCATTGAATGCATCGTTGAGTAAGAGTGGTGTATTTATTTTGAAGGTGAAATCACATTCCAGTGTAATTTTCTGTCACGTCTTTGTGAGCTTGATTTACCAAAATAGCGAGAATTGTTCATAGTGTTGCAATATATTTCACTTAATGAAGCCCATTTGAACATGCCTGTTAAGATGAGTTTCAAAAAGAGGTTAAAAGATGTATCATGTCCTCAGACATTTACGCATTATTCAACAGCAGCCCTACAGCCTCAGCTAACCTCGCTTTGACTCTGATCTATTTAGCTCCATTTATTCACATCTCAAGGGGAGTTTGAAAATGTCAACTACTCTAATCACAGTCCAGTCACGACCAAGAGAGGATGACAGCATTTGCAGAGGCACGGATGTGGGAGAGAGGCACAGGCCAACAGCGACACGTGGTAGGAAATGGCTAAGAAATTTTGAAACAGCCACTCTCCCATCATCACAGTTGATTCAAAAGAGAGCTGTGTTCTCCTATCAGAGGGACAGTAAACTGCAAGCTGGAGCAGCTGGTTTGAACCAACAGCTTGCACCACAGGCTTGTAAAGGTTACTGAATTAAATCATCTGGGTTCCAGTTGTTGATGTTGGTTCTCATTGGGAGAAATCATGTAGAATATCTGATTATTAGTTTCCAAATGAGTCTGTTGTGAAGACAACTCTGACCAAACAAATATAGCACTAATGGCGAAATAGTTTATTTTTCAATAGATTATGTTTTTTTGCTTCCTCAAAGTATAAGCAGAATTGCAGAAGAAAAGCTGTAAAGACAGATTTGGTTTTATTTGTAGCAGTAATGACAACTGCAACTGAGACTTCATTTATCAGTAAATGGGAGTGTCCAGAAACAATGGCGTTGTTTCTGAAGAGGATGATAACATATGTGTGGAAGGATGGTGTGCCAGGCCCATCTACACCAAGGCAAACCATGACTCAGTCAGTATCCAATATGACTACCACTGACAAAATACTTTATAATTGTTTGCTCACATCACACTTTATTATATTGCTGATTTCAATATGTCTCCCCATTTTTGGTGTAAAGAGACAAAAAATTTGTGAAACGGCGCTCTATGGATGTAATAGTCTATAACGCAAATACTGTTGAGTGGTCAGTTTATATTACCCTTTAACAGTCAAGGCGGTTATGGCGGGTTAAATGGAGAAGTATATGAATGTAAAATGTATTAAATTATCATTTTAATGGCGTTTCACTGTGAATGGACAGTTGCAGTGGGGAAAAGCCTCATAGCAACTGTAGTGCCACCATATACTCAGTCTCACAAACAAAAGAGTCAACATTTAAGCTAATGAAATAGCCGGAGAACAGCTAATGTTAACTCCCAGTGTTGCTAATGATATTAGCTAATTTTGCTGAAAGAGTTGCCTTTGCAGCGATAGAGAGAGAAGACACGTTGTCAATAAAACCAAACTACCAACCAACAAATGATTCATCACAGCAACAAGTATTTGGATACACAATATGACTTGGACACTTATAGCCATGAATGAAAGAAATGACTTTGCATCAAAATCGGTGAGTCAACCTCTGTCTCTTTGCTTGCTGCTCGTGTTATAAACGTCTTTACATGGCTGCCTGCGGTTTTTATCCTCCTTGCTGTGTGCTTGTTGTTATTTTGCTATAGTTTTGATTATAGTAGCTATAGTATGTAGCCTGTAGGCTGCTTCATTTAGCCACTGAAGCTGTTGTGTTACAACATGACACAGTTAGCTTGGAAAAGCGCCTCTGCAAGTAATTTCCTAATTATTTTTTAATAGTAATTTGTATATCTATGTCTTAAGTCGCCAGTGACTGATGAATGTCTGCTGTTTCAGAATTTCCTCATTCTTGTTTTTGTTGCTTCAGTGAACAACTAGAATACTGTTGGTCTGCAGTGTCGCCTTCGTATGGTAAACATATCTGTGCAATGTATTTGATACTCTGGATGTCAGTGTTTTAGAGAGCAGTCTTCATGTTCTATCTGTTCCTGTATGCCAAGAAGATGAGCTGTGTAGTCATGTATTTGATACATGCATTGGTACTTTTAGATCTGTCAGTATTTTTTAGAGAGTTGTCTTTCAGTATTTAATATATTTGTATGCTAAGAAGATCAACTGTAAAAGCCTATGTATCTCTGATATGCGCAATGTTTTTTTAAGAATACACACAAATCATGTTTGAGATTACCAAATCTGTGGTTTGAATAAAGTATATTATGCATTGTGTTGTACTACACCACACTGGAACAGTATGCATCACCGACATATTACCTTACTTTGTGAGATGACCTGTCTGACTTTGCTTTTCGAACCACACCACTGAAACAAAACGCTCAATTTTAAAAGTTGATTAATTACACCTCTAAAGAACAACTGGCCCCAGTCTGCCCTTGGGTTTCACTGCCATTTGCACCACCACTGTATGGGCACAGTTTGAGCGCAGATGATGAAAGGACATTGTTGTTCTACTTACGTAGCTTCCCACCCAGCTTACGGTGTCAATGATGATGGCGCTCTTTCTTTCTGAACCTTTCAGTGCTGTTTTCACAGGGATTCTAACTGAACCCTTGACACCGCAGCAGTAACATATTAGTGATTAATATACTCTCACAGACCCTCGGGCCACATCCAGTCTATAAAGATAACCATGTTGGAGCAGATAATTTGTGTGTATTTGATGGCCTGAATAAGAGGTCAAAGTCACTGGGAAAGATAATTATGATAAAATTAACTTTTGATCTCTGGGTGGTAAAAATATAACAGGAATTGCCTTGATGAGCTTGAGTATCTAAGCAGAGCAAAACCATTTACTATTATATTAGCACCAATGGAACAATACAGACCATAGGTATAGATGTACAGTATGCAAAGAAAAACTACTAAATATCTTCGTCCTTGAAGACTTTGAATACACAGCTTTTGTCATACTAATGAAGCACGGAATAGATAAAAATACATTCTGTATCTTACTGGACACAGGTTACATGTAATTTAACTGATTTTAATTACGGTTTGATGAACGGTGCCGATATCCAGGAGCTCCTAAGCCAACCTTGACACACATAACTGAGTTTCTGTTTAAAGTCTAACGCTGGTGGTATGCCTGTAACTAATTTTTATTGTTGTCTGTCTGCTGGCCAGGATAGCCTGAGTTAGCAGTAACTGCTGCAATAATGAGCATGGTGTATATCACAACATATGTGATTGCCTCCTCCCTGCAGGCAGCTCCAACACAATGACAGAAATAAATGGCTATAACATGCCTGGCCAGATCATGTTATTTTTGATGGAGACATCTGAGCGTAGTAATGCACCAACTTGTGCTGTCCAGCTAAGCACTGCCATACTCAGTCTGTTATGTTATTATCATTTGGTTAAGATATACAGACTATTTGAAACTCCACGTCAGGCAAAAAAAGTTCTTTTTAATTCAATAGTTAGATAGTCTGAATGAATTACTGCTTACAGAACTGCTGCTATTGGTATAATAGTACATAACCTAACTCTGTGGGCTCCGAAAGTAACATATTTGATAAGATGCTATTTTAATCCATGCTCAAAAATAAAGTCTAAACTCTAGACTGTTGTTCAGAGATGAAAACGCCTTTACTATAACTAATTCACACCCTAAAAAAATACAACAGATTTCACACACATCATGTCACGACTGAAATTCTCTCAAATAACAGAGTCTGATGAGTCACATCTGCTACATCAGTTTAATTTTGCGTATTTACATACATTTCGCTGGGGACTCAAGAGTGGTGCAGGGATAGCTCACCAAAAGTGTTACCTTGGTAACTGGGAAGTTGTCTTGCTATTGTTGTCCTCCTTGCTGGCTAGCTAGCTACCATCATATTCATATCACCTGGGTTTGTTCAGGTCATGTGAAGATTCTATGAAGATGCAGCTCCTTTTTTAATTGTGTGAAATCATTGGGATTACAAATCAGTTGCTGGTCAGTGAAAGTATGAAGTTGACTGCTCTCATCTGTTAGTAGCTTTGTAATTTTGCAAACAATTTACAATCTACTATGAGTTAAATATTATGAGTTATTGCATTTTCTCTTAATCCTGACCAATATTGCACTCTGTACATAAGTATGTGAAACAAACTAAAGTGGCCACAGAATGGAAATACTATCGACAAATGACACACCTTGTGCGGTCTGACAGACATCCAGGGTTTCACCTCAGAGCTGCAGACAGAGGCAGCCAGATGTGGAGGGGGTGATATTAAGCACGGAACAGAGGCAAACAGCAAAATGAAGAAGACAAGTAAAGTAGTCAAGAAAGAAGTGCTGGTGTACCATAAAATGATAAATTAATCTCATAATGCGTTAATAGACAGCTACGTAATGCACTGTGAGTTCTACCCAATCCCAGCTCTGTATGAATGGACAGTAAAGGTTAACTTAGAGGTGTTTTTGAAATGCAGGATATGGAAAAGAGAAAATAGAGCAGCTAAGACAGAAAAAGGGAGGAAGAGGGTTATGAAATGTTGGATCTCTTCTTTAGTAGTGGGTTGGACATAGCAGCTTTAGGCAGCCTATTTTTTCTTTGTCGTCCTCAAATTCAATAACAAGATAGCACTCTCCAGCGTCCACAGTCTTCAATCAAGACTATCTTGAGGACAGAGGAAAGAAAAGACCATTTGAACCTTTCGGGAGAGCAACGGGATTATATTTCTGTAGCCATGTTTTGCCCGAAAGTTCAATTCTAATTTCCTTCACAAGCTAACACAAAAAGAGTGTACGCCCATCTGCAGTAAGCTTCTGTGGGGGGAGAGAGGAGTAGTATGTGTAGGTGTCTGGTCCGATGCTTGCATGTGTGCTTAATGTGTTTGAGAGATGCATTAAAAGATTTGAATGGCGGGGAGAGTAAGTGGGACTGGACTTGTGTAAGATTGAGAGAGAAGGAAATGGGAGCTTTTTGCCAGGAGAGGACAAGCTGACAGGATATACAACCACAGAGAGAGACTTGATGGAGGAGTAGTGTAGTGATATTAAAAAAGTAGGTGGAGAGGCAAAAATTATGAAAATGAAACAGCAAGTGGACAGTAGAGGTTTTGAACAACATATGGGTTCTCCAATTGTGTAGGACAAGGAATGTCAAGGGAAAATCCACAGTATATTCAGAAGTTAGATTTTTTTTCAAACATGTCAGGCAGTCAATAGATGTGAACTCTTTCTGTGCTGCAAGTCCAGACAAAGCTGTATTCTATGATACTTTCAAGAGACAAAGCCTGAACTGCTTTAACTTAATATTTCAGCCTTCAGAATGAACTTTACTTCAATGTTGTTCCTTACATATGTCTCTTTATTAGGGTAGCTCCAGCATTTGTGTCTTCATCATGGAGATGATCTTGGCTCTTGAGGTTTGGAAGAGTCTGACTCATGTACAATACAAA
Organism: Lates japonicus; assembly: GCA_033238685.1. Lineage (NCBI taxonomy): Eukaryota > Metazoa > Chordata > Actinopteri > Centropomidae > Lates > Lates japonicus. The sequence goes on from BRZM01000949.1 coordinate 136,552, forward strand.
CTGAGTAAATATATTAGTTTATCACTTTCCACCCCAGTATCCTAGCTTTGCAAAGTAGCCATCAAATGCAAATACTGTAAACAGTAACTTGATATGGTTGATGTGTTGGTACCATAAAGGCCTGCTGAAATGCCACCACTATTAAATATAAGGTGTAGAATTCCTTCCCCAACCCCAGTTGTTTCATAATTATACAGGCTAACAGAAGTAATCTTTACATCTACTCAGTGTATGTGCACACACATGCTTACACGCACGTTTGAGGAGGATGATCAAAATATTTCAAGATTATAGCAAGAAAAGAGAGGCAAAGGAATGAAGAAAACATAGAGCTAGTACTACATATTTTTCTGAAATGTCAAAACACAAAACAGACACCACTTGTTTGGTGTTTCATATAATGCTGCTCAGTACTTTTTTGTATCTAAAAACATGCCCATGGCACTGAATATTAAAACTGTACGCAAGTTTCACTGAACACACGGTCAGATTTCACTCCATCTTGTAGAAAAAATCCTCAAAGCAATTATTAGTATTATTTTCGCCAGTTATTTTTATCAATTAATTAATTATATTTAGGAAGAATTCTGTGAAAATGCTCATTTCTTGCCGCCCATCAACTTTATCCAACCAAATCAATGCAAAACTATTTGTTATCACAGATTTAAGAGGGAGCAGCAAGTCTGCAGCCATTTGAGAAAGCTGCAATTTGAGAATGTTTACATTTTTGCTTTTAAAATGACTTAAAATGATTAACCAATCAATTAACCACTGATAAACTGACAAATAATGTCACTTTCACCATAATCCTTAATCATCAAAACAGACGATATATCCTGCTAATTGACATCAAATGGATGTATATTATTGTATTTTGCCATGTGAATATCCGTGGGTGTAAATGTAACTTTACTGTACTTGTGTTGGTAAATATGTACGTGTTACGACCACCTCTACATCTACAACAGGGCACACTCAAGAATGACTGTTATAATCCTTCCTGCTCACTTTATATTTTTTCTTTCCAAAAGTCAACCAGATACGTGCAGCTGCCACCTGAGTCGAACGCAGACCAGATACCATTTATTACGTTCTTCTGTATTTGTTTTGTACCTCACTCTTTAGCTTTTCTTTGCGTTCTTTTTATAAATGAATAGTTTTAATCCTCTCTCATCCTCTTCCCCATTCACTCCGCCTCCAGGTAAGTCTGTAGCTGTGTGTGTGTGGTGGCTTGCACGTGTGTCTGTGTGTGTCAGTGTGTCTGTGTGTGTGTGTGTGTTAGAGAGAGTGTCTGGTGCCTGGGTGAAATCAAGATAAAGGCAGATGAGGTCTGGATCCCTCAGCATCCTGACAGTTGTAGATTGAATTAAGAACTTCGACAAATCAAACAGATTTCTCTCTGTCTCTCCCTCTCTTCCCAATCCTCTCTCTTCAATTTCTAGAGCCCTCATCAGGCAAGTTGGTGCGAACTTGAAACAAAATGATTTCATCTTTAAGGCTTTGGCAGGTTTTGAAAACAGTACCAGCTGCCGGGCCTGCTTGTTCTCTTTTTCTTCTTTGACCCGCTGCCTTTTTTTTTTTCCAGATACTTCAACAAATCCTGAGCTACATTGTGCCAGATAAAGGTAGAACATCAGCACTTCAAACCCTGACAGTACTAGTGACAAACAGACGTTTCCAGGTTCTGAGAGGCCCGGGCCCAACGGAAGACGCCCACTGGATTCCAGGGAATGGCAGAGAGCGGCGCCCACTCCCACTGGATCTAAATGTCGCTTGCTAATAAGAAGATGTTAGTACTTTCTAATGTGGTTCATTACAGTTAAACCCACTCGATATGAAAATATGTCGATAGGCCCACTGCTGATCCCAGAAGCACACAGAGACACACTCAAAACAGATTCTACCATCATGAAAATGTGCCTGTCATTGAAATATTGTTCTCTAATGTGGCCCTCGTGTGATTGCCACTCTAACATTACACTGATTATCAATGGAGCTTAATTCAGACACATGCCCGCAAAGGGAGTCCTCGACATCTGTGTCAAAAAAGTTTTTTTTCTTGATACCGCCTTAGCATATCGAATCTGGCATATGAACTGTAGCTTTTATCTTTGCACGTGCTATTTTAATTGTCATTACAACAGTCTCCACATGGTTTTCCATGGACACCATTCGTGAGATGCATTTAAATGACAAATGATGTAGTTAAGGCTAACTTTACAGTAGAGGGTATGTTACAATTAAGCTAGATGTTTTTGGCAGGGTATTTATTAGTACGTTTGTCTGATGACGAGCAGAGAAAAAGGGCCAACACGCTTAGGGGTTGCAACCAATGATAATATTTCGGCATCGTTTATCTGCTCAATTTTTCTTGATTAGTCATTTTCTTTATAAATGTCAGAACATAGCAAAAATACCCACTATGATTTTCGGCACTAAAGAAGTCATATTCTGATACCTTGTTTAACTGACCATCAGCCCAAAACAGAATATATTTAGTTTACTATCTTATATGCAGCAGCAAACAGAAATCAGTGATGTATGGAATATTTATTGATAATAATGATTAAACAATGATTAAACAATTATCAAAGTAGTTGCTGATTAATTTTCTGTCCGGTTAACCACAATGAATTGATTCAATTGTTTCACCCTGCACTATATAACAATCAATGGAATGAATAAGGGTAGTCCAGGGAATCATAAGCTGAAATCTCTACTAATAAATAATGATTACTAAATTGAGTTGGAATGAAAAACCCTAGAAAAGCCTAGAAAATAGTAGTTTTCCTCTCATTTCAAATTTTTTTAGACAGGCAGAGGAGTCAACGCATGATGGATACACTCTAAAAGTCCTATTAGACAAACCCCAGCACTCACAAAAATTTGACCACAAGACATATTCGAGAATCTTTCTGGTCACTAGAGAGCAGTATTGAGCAGCGATGAGAGAGGATGCACCAATTCTGTGTGTGTGTGTGTGTATGTGTGTGAGTGAGTGTGGAAGAGGGAGAGAGAGAGAGAGAGAGCAAGATAGAGAGTGTAAAAGAGTGTGTGGACTCAATAAGCCCAAGCTTCAACAGCTGGCCAAACAGACTGAGCAGGGGTTGAGCGGGAGTTGTGTGTATGAGTGTGTATGTGTGTGTGTCTGTGTGTGTGGGAGAGAGAGAGAGAGAGAGAGAGAGAGAGAGAGAGAGAGAGGAGGAGGAGGAGTGGTGCAGACTGCTGAAGAAAGGCCTTCTTCTCACCCGACTCCTCAGCCCTGCTGCTCAAACCAACAGAATTAATAGGCTCGTTTGCCAAGAAAAACACTCTAATCAGTGGGTTTCCTCTCATTAAAAGTTAATTAGTTTGACACGAGTTTCCTGCAGAAGAAAGTATTGGCCACTTAGAACTCATTAGAGCCAAAGGAAAACATCACACTGAGGAAAGCTGGAGGAGAGGAGAGAAAGGAGGAATGGGGCACACACATGCACGCACACGCACACACACACACATTCATGCACTGTAACATATAGTATACAGTGAAAGACTCACACTTATGTCTACATCACTTTGTTATTCCAAAATGTAAGTGACATATCTAAACATGGATGCCGGCATGCATATACTGTACACATAGACACACATAAGCACTTACATGCACATGTATGTACATACTGTACATACTGTACATACACGTAGATATACAATACTGTAACCTAATTTAAAATCCATATCAATGATCCAAACTTTCAGTCTGTGATGGCGTCAGTAACAGCAAGAAACCGTTACCAAGGGATTCATGCATTTATACACAAACTATGTCTGTAATCTCTGTTCAGCTTCAATCTCCAATTTCATGAAACTTCATACAGTTGTGGAAACACCAACCCACCCGTCTCAAACACACACATGCACACATACACACCTAGGCACCTATTTCACAGAGCAAATGGAGCCTTTGAGCTAATGCTTAACCCTGAACATACTACTACACTTTGATTTGTTTTAGTTATTAATACCATCAGTACAAATGCTGGTCCTAAAATATATAAATATAATGTAAAATATGACAAGATGTTTATCAATTCATTGGAAATGATATAATGTAAAAGTAAGAAAGAAGAATCACCACACCTGCTAATATTAATTGTTGCAGTCTGCTGACAGTGAAGTGGACGCTGAAATATGAATGTTGGAAACAACTGACAATGTTGACAGCAGGTATCATTATCATTATGACTAAATAGACAACCTTAGAGTGGGATTGATAACTTTTTCATCCTCATGCTGCCAGGCAGTTAACATAATGATATGATGTTTTTTTCTGTCCTTCAGACTGCTCTGTTTTTGCAGAGTAAATACCTTCACAGTTGGTAATGCCCTCACCTCAGGACAAGGTACAATTACCACATAGGTGGATTTAAAAAAACAAAAAAAAACAAAAACACATTCATTGTGCTACTGTGACTGTAATTTCAAAATGTCCCAAAGTGTTTTGGGATTTTGCAATTTTATATGTAAAGTTCTCAAACAAAATGGTGAGGCAATTATGCACATTTTACAGACTCAGATTACAGAAGTCAAGTTTTCATCAAAGACCTTTTCTTTGATAATTCAAAGACTGAACTCATATCATCATAAGATTCAGTGCTATACTCCTGCCAGTGTATGTCTGATGAAAACTGTTAAAATATCATGGAGCCTGATATCAAGTTTGTTAACAACACAACATATTTTAATGTTTCATACATTATAGACATGTAAATACAAGCAAAATGTCACATATAAAACATTATTTAAGTTGGGAAATGATGAGAAAGAATTTGTTTATGTCTCTTGAGCCAAACTGAATCAAAAGGTGAATACTTGAATTTAACACACAAACTTAAAGCAGGTGTGGATAGCTTCTCAGCACTGACTTAAATATTTCATTCAACACATTCTGTAGAGGAAATTACAAGACTCACATTGGAGACCAAAAGGACAGAAGTCATTATAGGACAAAGAGATGTTAGTAAAGGTGGGAGGTGAAGATACAAGAATGTCTGCTATCAAAAAAATAAGAGAGGAATATAACAAGACTGTCTGATTACAGGAAAACAAACCACATCTAAAGCACAAGTGCTGGGAATGATTATCAGTATTACATCTGGTGAATCCCAGCCTCCCTGACTGAATTTGGGTTCTGCCACCCCACACTGTTAAATAAAGTTAGACACACACATACACTCACAGAGACACATCCACTCCCACACCCTCCCCCATTTCCTCCTTCACTCCATCTCTCCACTGCTCTCCAGCCTCACTGATCTGTCCAGTCTGCTCAGACTTCCTCTTCTTAATGAATCATGAAGTTTGACTTTTGCTCCTTAATAAGCAGTGTTTTGCAGAGAGCGGTTGGAAAGCGCAGAGTTTGTTTTCCTTTAATTAGCCCAGCAGGTTCCTTAGGCACGGGGCTGAACGAGTGAGAGGGCCTGAGCCCACGGAGCAGCATCAGACGAGGAAATGCTGAGAGGCAGCCCGCGCTGCCAGGTGGCCGTAAGATGAATGGGCGCGGGCACAGACTGAGACGGGGCAGGAAACATAGAGGCATGGTGCTGTGAACTGAAGGACAATGATAGGAAATGTCCTGGAGAAAACACACCAGCCAGTGGTGAAAGAAGGCTGGAAAGAAGGAGGGAGAGGAGGGAAAGAAAGGCGAGGAGTGAGGGAAGGAAAGAAACAGCGAACAAAGACGAAAGTCAGGTCCTGGAAAAAAAAAGGTAGATGTACATGTAGATATTACTGGTGAAAACTAACTAAATACATTTGCTTAAGTGCTGTACTTGAGTGTAACTTTGAGGTACTTGTACTTTTAATTGCTACTTCTACTCTACTACATTTCAGGGAGAAAATGTGTGCTTTTTACTGCATTACATTTATCAGACAGTTATAGTTACTAGTTACTTTACAGATTATACACACAGTCACACCAGCATTTGAAACAGTGAAATTAACTAGAAAATGCATTTCTTGTGGAAAATGTGTGTGAATGCTGAGAGCTGAATGGATCGCTGAAGCAATGCTGAAAATGGCTGAAATTATTGTTGAAATGCAGAAGAAAAAGTTGAAAGGCTGAAATTCTTGTTGAAATGCAGAAGAAAAACTTAAAATTTGAAAGTCAAAAGTAATTGCTGAAGCAATGCTTAAAATGGCAGAAATTAGCAGAGAGAAAGGGTAGATGCAGAAGGTGAAAGTTAAAACCAATAGCTGAAGCATTCATTTGAATAGCAAAATTACAGACAAAGTTAAGTTTAAAAAGCATAAAGAGTTGAATGAGCACAAATGTAAAAAGGGTAATAGTTTAAACTTTGTGATAGTTGAATGGTTTCTATAGCAGAAAGTATGCAGGAGTAGTTACAACCCAAACGGGTGGAAGCAGAAAGGAAAAATAGCTAAATGCAGAATCAAAAGTTGGAAGTCAAAATGTAAAAGAGGTAGATACAGCTGAAAGGTAAAATCAGCTGCTGAGGGTTTGACTCAAACAGTTAAAATGGACAGAAAGAGGTATGAGGTCTTAAACACTGCTTAACGATAATTCACCCATCAGTGATCTCTGTGTAAGGAATCCACCAGAATGGCCCATGTGTTAATATATAGATGATAGTTGTGTGTGTGTGTGTCTGTTTGTGAGTGTACACAGTACAGTTGTGTTTAAGTGTCCTCCTCTTTCTCTGTCTATTCCAGTATCTGGCCTGATGTTTTACTTTGAAAATCTGTTAATGTGTGTGTGTTTTCTATCACCAACTGAAATTAACTGCCAAGTTACTCCTGATTAAAACTGCTCTAAAACCTGTTTGAAGTGAAAACTGTTGAACTGTGCGTGAATCCACGTCTTCTATGTGGTGTGGAGACAGTTTGTAGCAGGATTTTGACAGAAAAGTAAGTCAAGAGTTTGATAAACAGCACAGACATCAGAGATCAGCTGATCACAATCACCTGTTTGTGTCCAACTGCACTCACAGGTTGGCATAGCAACATCAAGGTCTTTTTTTGAGTCAAGTTCAACTTTGGTGAACTTTGACACACAAATTTGTTCTGTAGAATTCCAAGGCGTCTTTACAGAGCTGAGCTTTAAGGGAATCGAAGGCCAGATAGTCCAAAATGGATTCAGCTTATCAATAGCTGTGTTGCACCATCTAATTTTATAGAACCCTTTTTTGCATGATTATAAACTGCCCCACAGAAGAGCAATGGTTGACCTGTCTTAACTTATTGTTCCATTTGAGACTGAGCTAACAAGCTTGCTAACTAGTTGCTTGCTTTTTTGCTATGTTTTGTCAATAATATTTTAGCACTTTCTACCTGACTTAAAGACGTACTTCTTCTGTTACTGGACACAAGTCTTTGAAGTTTCTTCAGAAATAGCAGATTAAAGAATAGAATTTTAAATCTGGCATAATGACACAGCACAACAGTCATGCTGCTCCATATGGGGCATAAGAGAAATTTCAAACCAAACTAAGACGGTAAAGTGTCAATGTGCACAGCACAATGGGACAAGGATCACCATGGTGTCAGAATGAGTGCAGCAGTTTCTGGGGTCTTTCTGGTGGTAGGTTAAAGCATGAAATGCCTTGAGCAGTTTGAATTGTTGCAACTGAATACACACCAGAGGAAAATAATCAGTTGTTTATTCCAGGCCCCCGAGGCTATTTGTTGTACTCAAGTATTGTTGTAATCAATTCAAAGTAATCCACAGAGCAGCATTATGATTTTATTCTGCATGTCTCATTATTATTGTGTGTGCGTGCATATGTGTGCGTGTGTGTGTGCGTGCGTGCGTGTGTGTGTGTGTGTTTACACCATGGAGCTGTGGGATCACAGGTATTAGACTCTCATCAGAGTGAACCTTTGTAGAGTCAATATCAGAGGCTTCACCTCAGAGCCTGACCTTTCCAGCCTGTCCCCTCTCTAAAAGACCCCCAACACACACACACACCCCCACACACCCTACGTCCCCACGATCAATCTTCTCCCGGTCACTACGACAGCAAAGCACAAAGCCAATCACATCAACATTGCCGGGATGCCACGCTCACCCTCTGACGAAATGTCACTGGAGAGGCTATGTCAGGAGAACTCGGCCTGTTAAGGCATCTGAGTGTGTTGGAGCAAGTGTGTGTGAGAGAGAGAAAGAGAGAGAAAGGAGAGAGGAAGAGAGCAGAAGAGCTAAAAGATTCTGGTAGCAGGTGAATAGAGATGTATTTATGTGTCAACTTGCAGCAAGAAAGTCAGGTTCTGTGATTCACACACTCTGACCCCTTAACTGATTTAGCAACAGATGATGGAGTAACCTTATTACCAGCTGGTATTTCAACAACTTTTATATTATGAAGCAACAGAGTTGAGCTCGATCTATTGAGCTCATGATAATGCCATCATGTCACACTTCAGTGAGAGGGCAGCAGATGATACGTTGGTTAAGAGACGGTCAACTAACAGTAACAAAACACAATAAAACTAGAATGCACTTTGATTAACTCATCAAGAAATCAATTTACATCCTGCAGACTCGGGTCTTACCCTGAATGATAATACTTCCCATGCACTAATTAAACAATTAGTCATCATCGTTCTTCACTGTATACTTAAAAAAAGAACTGCAGCCAATCAAATATGCGATGGAGCCTGGCCAATGCTGTGTACTGTATATTATTGCCTTACCTAGGTTACATTGTGTTTCCGTGTGAAGTGGGATGCCAAGACGAGGCTTCAGAGCCCATCTGAGTCTCATGTCCTACAGACAGCCGCCTGCGTTCTCCTGCCAAGCTCACCTGGACTGCTTCACCTGTGCTTGTGACCCAGTGGTGCAGTGCAGCTCTGTATGTGTACAGCTTTTGGCTGAATCAAAGAAAAGTGGTACGTTAACACTGGTATGTAAGAAAAAAGGTTAGCAAGGTGCAGGACATACACTCACTGAAGGAGACAAGCTCAACGGTGCCAAATGGTGGCTTTTTGGCGAGCTTTCGGTGCAATGCTGAACCTCTTTCTTGTCGTGACATATAGCATAATCATCAGAGTAATATCACACATCTAACATCTTAGTCTTTGTTGCTAGTATGTCAAGGAATTTGTGATGCAACATAGAGAAACCGGCACATTTTATGTTGCTGCTATTGATTTCATAGATCATTTTCTAGACCTTTAAATAGGAAAAGGGTGATGTGTAGTGTTATGTAGTGCAATAAATGCAAATACATGAATTAGCATGAATTTTATTAATTCTCGATAATAAGTCAATATAATTAATATAGCAGCTCGGGCAGCCAGCTTGTAGAATGTGTTTCATATTGTGAGACTGACCTGACCATTAATAATAACAATAACAATAACAATAACAATAACAATAACAATAATAATAATAATAATAATAATAAATTAATTAAATTATTACAGGCATTAAGAAAACTGATTCTGCTAAATGATACTCAGAATCATTAATGTTAATGTAATTTTATATGAATCTAAAAACAATAGCATGGCCCATCTCTAATGAAGCACACAGTGAGAAAAGTGTAATCTATGTAGTGAGGAAAATATTGTTAAACTAATCTGTATAAAGAGAACTGCACTCACAATTGGTTTTGGTTGAAAATAGCTCTGAGGACTGTGGGATCAATGCTGGCTGGCAACACCTACATTTCAGACTTCAGAAGCATTTGCATTGTTTGATTGTGGATAAACCAAGTTTAGACATAAGAGTATTAGCCCTAAGGTTCGCCCTGTGCTTTGTGTTTTTTAAATATATATATTTTTTGCTTAGGTCAAAGTGGGGTTATATTTGGAGAGATTGATATTCTCTATTTACAGAATGAATTATATTAACCAAACAAGAGGTCACTGGTTCTGGCTAGCATGTTGGGGCTAAGGGAGTGTCTGGAGTTGAACAATATCAGCGTAACCTCTGCTTTAACCCCACATATGAGCACTATTGATTCATTCACTTTGAAGAGGTCCTTGAAATTGTTTCGATGAGGAACTATTGTGGCAGTCTGTTGGGGCATCCAAGGCACTGGTCCAAATGAGAATGTCTCCAAGCTGGAGACAGACAGACAGACAAAATCACAAAGGCTGTGAAAAAAAGACAGACAAACAGACAAATGAAAAAAGGGAGAAAAAGAGTAAAAGAGCTATAAAAAAAAACAGAGAACTCCTTGTTTCAGAAACAATGACTTTCCTGCCGATAGAAAGTGATGCCTGAGCTGTTGCAATATCCATGTCTCTGACAGAACTCAGGACGTATCAGGCTTATTGCATTACCTGAAAAAAAGGGAAAGGGTAGAAATAATCAAAAATGCATCAGAAATAATGCACTTTTCAGACTCTATCCATCATTGTTTCGGCACCCTCGATCCTTTACGAGAAGTGAGTGAGTGGAGGGAGGGGGGCGAGGCGCTTGCTCCCGCTCCAACAGCCAAAGAGGAGGATGGGTAATTAAATTGTGTGTCGCTCTCTAAGAACTAAAATGAATGAAATAGATGAATGCTATTGCATTATGCCACAATCGTGACCTGCAGAAAACTAATGGCGGAATAATAGTTTTAGGTACTGGCTCTATTTCTCTGATGGAGACAGCCACTTGAGTGAATATGCAACCCTACTCGCAGTCAAAATGGTTTGTCCTCCACCTTGACTATGTAATGGTCTGCCTGTCTTTCTGTCTGCAGTATGTGTCTGTCTCTCAGTCTCTCTGCCTGTTTGTCTGTGCGATCACTTCTATCACAGCTGTTTCTCCGTCCATCCATCCACCCACCTTTCTCTCCCAAGCCGTCATGCTCGGATCAGCCTATTTACTAGGCCGACGTGGAGTGGCTGAACCGATGTAGTTTTTTGTTTCTGAAGCGAGCCGCCAAACCAGTGGTCTTTTTCGCTATTCAACATGCCTCCCAGAGATGGGGGCCTTGCTTTGTAGTTTGTTGACTGTAAAGAGCTGGGAAAATTGTCCTGAAATCCTGAGCAAAAAGGAGTGTAAATAAAAGATCAAACCAGGCCTGTGAGCAGAACCAGCGGCCTGGTACTCAGTGCAATAACTCACCATGCGTCGCCACGTATTAGCTTGATGTGTTCAACCGGGGTGGAGAGAGGTAGCCAGGAGCTTTTTTTTCCTAGCTGCTCAGTAGTACTGTACAATCACCTGCGGAGATACAGCATATTCTGCTGTAAAGAAATGCAGCTTATTGAAGCTTTGAAGTTTTATAAGTTGCTCATCATGGATCGGTTGTTGTGCAAAGATTAAAGAGTCTGAAAGAATCTGCTCACATATGGAAGGTGTTTTCTGTTTAAAGCAGGAGGGGGGAAGAAAAGTCTTAAAATTAGTTTTTAAGCTGCAACAAATACGAGATCTGATGAATGCTGTTATGTGGCTGAAAGTTCTGTGACCTCTACCTCACTGGTATTGAGCTTTGAGTGTTTAATAGCAAAATTGGTCTGGAGTTGAAATGGAAAACAATTTCCACAATACTCTCCTCATGTGGCGCCTGGCCAGAAGATGGCAGCACCCAGCTACTGTTTGGCCCCCTCTGATCTCTATTGTGTCCATGGGTCCGCTCATGGATATGCTGTGTCCAATGATGGATAGAGATGTTTCGTGGCTGCGCTTGCTCGCTACACATTGTAGGTCACTGGGCTGATTGGGGGCCTGGTCCTCTTTACTGCTCTCTACATTTAAACATGCTGGACCAGTTAACTGCTGCATTCCTGGATCAGCCCACAAATCAACAGCTGATCAGCAGAATCACTCATGACACATCCTGGCAGTGAATGCTAAACATAACTTAACAAATAGCTATCTGGGGAAATGAACGAGAAGATGCCAGCCGTCTCCGAAAACACAAGTAGACAAATATACACAAACCTTTTAAATGACTGCTCAAACTTCGTAATAGCCTTGAAGTAAAAGTTGTTGTCCTATTGTTAGATATAGACTGCCGAGGTTTATTTCTGTTTGTATATGCTGGAGGGGGTTGTAGCTCTGCTCCTGTTGGCCCTGTTATTTGATTCCTCTTTTACAAAGGCCACAGTCAGAGCTCATGTCAAAAAGAATGCATGCACAACAAAACAAGCTTGACTGATAAATACCCTCTTTTCAGTGTGTATGTGTGTGTGTTTAAACGTGAGTGTGTATCTTCAGGGCTGTGCTGTTAGTGATCTTCCTCGAGTGCGTCTGACAGAAACAGTCTTACACACAAAACCAAAGCAGCTTGAGACTCTTCCAACCCTCTAATGATGTTTAATGATACCTATCAGTGATGGAATACACACTCGGTAACACACACACACACACTCACACGTAGATTTCGGTGATGGTCTTCAAACCCCTCCAGGAGTAGCAGCACCTTGCCGACTGTGGAATTACAGACAGGCAATAATCAGGTCAGCCTGCAGGTCCTCGGGGATTGGAGGTGTTCATAAACATTCCTGCTGCTCTTTTGTGTTACTTCCTGCGGTAAAACAGCAAGGCGCTCCAGTCGAGCTTCTATTGCAGTAGCTAGTGCTGGCTCGCCCCTGTGCACCATCCCCATCTCTATGTGGAGGTAGACACACACACACACCTTCTCTGGGATATTAAACACACTCAGGCTTCATGTAGACATATCATCAGAATATTAACCACCCGAGTTAGCATAAAACCCTCCCAGTCATCTGCATCTGATTTGACATTTGGCATGAAATCAGTATCCTCAGACTTAAAATAACATCTAACAGCATTATACATTTCTTTAAAGACTGAACAAATGTGCGTGTATGTGAGTGTGTGTGTGATATTACTTGAGGGTTGATACTGACAACTACCTCCTCCACGCATTTGGAACCCTTCTACAAACAAAGACCAAAAGAATACAAAGGCGTGGGTTCAGTGCATGCCCTCTTTTTTTTTTTCCAAGGATGTCAGCCTCTGTTTTTCAAAGATTTGACTCTTGCTCTGCAGTCAAACAAACCTTTTTGGTAAATTGATTAGCTCTCCAAACTTTTCAGGTTTTTGATGCAACTCAATGTGAAAGTTCAATATTCCTCCTTGCTCACACTGGAAAAAGTTCACAAACATGACTTTTCGTGTCTTTTCTCCCGCCACTGACCCGGGCCCTCTGCTAGAGCAGGTGCAGAGGGGGAGTTACATGCTTACTGGGGTATTTACTGTTGAGGAAAATAGAGATGCTTCTAAAGACAGCTCCATGGCTGCATGTTCTATCTCAGAACTGAACCTCTGGAAGTTGTTTTATGGTCGTGATATTTAGCATCATTTCAGTTCCTGGCAGGTGAGGACACTTGACAGAAATAATTCCTCAAGTAGAAAGATCAAGAAAAGTAAGATGCTCCTTCTGGTTTAGTCTGTGCAGCCCCATATTTGACTTCACCTCACATGAACTCTTTTGTTGTACGTGCTGTCATTCAAACTGCCTTGTCTCCTGCTTCAGTCAGTGGTCTTCGCAATTTCTAAAATGCCTTCTGAAAGCACCCATAAAGAGTACCTAGCATGCTGCATTCAGTTATGGGATTAAATCTGCAACAAGAGAGGGCCAAAGCAATAGAACATCTAAGGTACATAGCGTAAACCATTTGGAGAAGATTTTTAAATAAATGTACCTATTATTGTATTTTGTGAATGTTATCGTGAAGAAATTGGTTTGTTCATTTTTAATAGCATTTTCCCTGCATGACTTTTGTTGATGCCAAATTTGATGTGCAATGTTGATGTTTTAACATGATTAAATTGTCTCTTTGTCAAATGCTACCTACTAATTGGTGGAAGAACAGAACACCACCAAACCACAAAATGGGCCAAGAAACACAAAGATCATTAGTAGCTGCTATTAACAGCATTTATTCCACCTAATGTCCTCGTTTTTCCTGTCCTTGTCCAACCCAGCTTACCCCTCTCTTGCCCTGCTGACCTGTCCGCCCCTCACAACAGGCCAACTCCGATCCAAATACTGCCCAGGTGACCCCAGAGCAGCTCACTCTTCTCCTCAGTGTCAATATGTCTCCAGTAGAGCTATGTAAACAGCTCAACCACAGCACAGGCACACTGTCAGAGCCTGACGCCCCAAAACAGCCCCCAAATCAAATGAAATATGAAATAAATCACAAGGACCAGCCCTGCTTCGAGGGTTGGCATGGGTTTGTTGTTGTGGCTAAACTACGTCAGGTTTAATGCATCAAAATAAACAAGTCAGACCAGCTCTTGTTTGCTGTGCATACCAGACTACACAAGAAACATTTTGTCTTTTTGCTGTTTTGATGATGAAGAGCGTGTGGAAGAAGTATTCAGTTCAGAAAGTAGCAATACCACACACACAAATATTCCATCACAAATAAAAATCATATTTTCAAAGTTCTCTATCACCAAAATGTAGTTCAAGTATGAAAAGGACTCATTATGCAAATTGGCCACTTTTATGTTTGGATTATATTATCACATTTTACACTTATATATATTATCACGGTACAGCATTTAATGTGGTAGCTGGTTGAGGTGTAATGAATTTTCACCTGTTGGACACTTAAATGTGCTGCATAATGATTCAGCGCTGTTTATATGGTCATACAGTAGGTTTAATATTAGTACGTTAAAGTAAGTAACTATAGCTGTCAAACAAATGCAGGGGAATAAAAGAGAAAATAATTTTTGCTTATTTAGTAAGATAGATGTACAAAGTAGCACAAATTGAATATACAAGTTAAGTATTACCTCAGAATTGTATTTACACCATACTTGAGGAAGTATACTTGGTTATTTTAACCATTGAGAAGAGGAAATTAAAACCAGATAGAAAGAAAGACAATGAAAAAAGGAAAGGAAGAAAGAAGAAAAGGAAGAAAGAGTCCGTGAAAGTACTAAACAGCGGGCCAAAATGAGGGATTAAGGCTCAAATTTGATACAAACTACTGTCTGTGGGACCGAGGCAGTGTTGTGGTGTTAATGTTGATGCTGTAAGTGTGATAGCCCTGTAATAAGTGATGTCATTAAACTGTTATGGTTACACAGCTCAGTGGAACAGAACAGTGGGTGTATAACCTGAACAAGGCAAGGCTCTTCAAGTCACCAGCAACAATCTATAGGGCAGAGGGGAATGCTAGTGTGTGCGTGTGTGTGCCTCATCACAGTGCCCAGTCTGATTTGTGTATTCAACATTATAGTTTAAAATAAGCAAAGAGTCCTTGTGCTCTTTCTGCTATTTGATCAAAATCCAATATATTCTAAGTTAAGCAGAGCTATGGCCCCTGCCACCAAAGAAAATACACTGACAAACTGTGTTTGAGCCAAGCCTTACACAGACGTTAAAAGCAGGAGAGAGGAAGGATACACATTGAAAAAGGGAATTTCGATTTGCCCCCGCGCTTGTTGTTTTTGTGGGGTTATTTTTCTTGCTGTAGCTGAATGTTTACTGTCATGACTCAAACCACTTTTATTATTTTACCTCAAATGATAATCGAAACACGTAAGACATGCACAAATTGTTGACTGAACCTAGTATGTATAACAAAGTCTAGCATCCTGATTTGAAGAGTGTTTATAGAGCATGACCTGTAAGTCCCCTCATCTCAGTCCAATGTGGTTACACCTCTCTTCCTCTGTGCCAGCATCTGTCTCTTTCTGACTACTTCCCCTCGCCACAGCTGGGCTAAGCAAACCCTTAAAAAAACATCTAAATTAAAAATCTCTTGTCCTGACCAATGTTATTACAATCTTTAAATATGCCAGTAAACACTGATGAAGGCTAGTGTAATGTGACCTGTATGTGGATTTATGCAGCCCTGTGAAGGCTGGCTATTGCTGGGTGGCCTGTTGATGGTGCAGGGAGACTGGACTGTTGTCAGCCTCAACACCGGCCCTCTGATTCTTTCTTTCTGCTAACAAGCCTTTTCATTTCCTTTTCTGAAAATCTGTTTTCATAATATCACACACACAGAGCTGGAGTGAAAGGAAGACGCCAAGGAGAGGCAGAGGAGTAAGATTTAGGAAATTTTCCAGACAAAAAGACTTGATTCCTACCATATTTCCATTCCATGTGGATGTGGCTCACTCAATGATGAGGACTAGCTGTGTGTGTATTGGTCAAAGATATAATTGAAGGTCACTGTCTCGCTGTTGATGGAGTGACACAAAACATTAGAGGCAAAGATGGGATTACATATAG
Source organism: Lates japonicus (assembly GCA_033238685.1). NCBI lineage: Eukaryota > Metazoa > Chordata > Actinopteri > Centropomidae > Lates > Lates japonicus. Next base: position 152,718 of record BRZM01000949.1, read on the forward strand.
TTTGCAGGGTATGGATGAGCTTGTGCCGCACACCAGAACCACAAGACATAGACCAAAGAGGAATGTCTGAACATGTTCTTAAATAAAACTTACTACAATCGACGGCAGGGTCAGTCTGAAAATATCATCCATCATCATCACAGCACTGTTTTTCTTTTTTTTTTTTTAAATCAAGGTGATCTTGTACCCGCCAAAGGCAGCCAAGATTAGAAGCAATGCTGATTTTGCCTCTTGTTGTAAGGAATACATTTTAATTTCAACATATTTCCTATCTAAATAACAAAATAGTGTTTGGTTTTCCATGAAGTCCACATCCTCCACAGCTATGGACGTATTAGTGTTTCATTAAAGCTGCTTGATCTGTCACCTCTTGTAGTTAAGGCTATTTAGTCAAGGCTGTCAAAACTTCCTGGTTAAGGTTATGGAAGATTGTGGTCATGGTTAAAAGAACCAATGCTTACACTTGGTAGGAGACACAGGATGCAAATTGTGGCCCTCTTGTCATGCCCTTTCTATTGTTGACCCATCTGTTCATCCAGAAATCCCCATTAAGGGGTTTTATGGCACAAATCACTATGTCACACAGGATGGCTATTTACACAGCCGAAGAGGCAATTTCAGGGAAAATCAAGTAACAAACAAGGTTTTTAAAGCATGAATAATTTATTTTAGGCCACTTGGGGGCAGTGAACAAGTTCAACTCACCATAAGATGTATTGTCATCTATAAAGTCGTTGTGGCAAACATGTTAGCAAAGGCTGCCTATTAAAACATCTAGCAGACACTGAGCAACATTAGCATTCATTTGAGTCATGTTTATGTCCACCTGATAAATGTAGGCCAATATTTTTTACTCTGTTTTTGTTCCTCACCAATCCCTGGGGAAATACTTATCTGCTTATTTAGCCTCTAATGCCACATTATGTTCACCATCTAGTTGTTAACTTTGTCTGTCTGTCTGTTGTTACAGGAAGCACAGAGCAGGCACAGTCTTGTGCTGAGTTTCGTGGGTTTGACACTATAATTTACCCTTTGCATGGATACACGGTCATTTGATCCATTGTTAAAATAGAAATATTGATTAGTGTAGCTGTTAACATTTGTTAAACAACCTAGGTTGGTGAACTGGTAACCTAGGGTTGGTCATTGATACTTTAACTTGTAAAAAAAAAACCTCACAAAGAGATTGGTATCATTGAAGAAGAAGCGCAGTGATTAACGATAAGATGTAGTTCATGCTGTATGCGGAGGCAGCAGAACTCAGTATAGAGACCAGCATTCAGCTTGACCCTCACTGATCTCTGCTGTCTATAGTAATTCCAGAACTGTGTTGTTGATTCACTTTTCAAAACACATCACTTGTCAAAAGGAGCTGTCGACACTAAGGTAGGAAGGCACTCAATTAGAAGATACAAAGTAAGCCTGTTATCCTGAATGTGACGTTTGTTGATCTGGCATTTTCTCCAAAAAGAGCACAGAGACAAGAGACTGAAAGAGAAAAGGAAGAAAGAGAAAGAGTAGAAGGAAACAGAGAGAGGGAGAGAGGAAAGGAGACAGATAAGGGGTGGGGGAGCTACAGAAAGGGGCCAAAGAACATACAGTATAGTTTTTGTATGTTTTTAATGTTTAAACTTGAGTTTAACACATTACCTATAACCATATACACCGTAGATTTCCACAAAGCATTACAGCAGCGCGTACTGGACATCAAATTTCAAGCAAACCATAAGATTTTGGAAACGATTTCCTACCTTGTTTGATTGTTTACTGCAGAAATCGCAGAAACTGACTTGACATGGACCCACATGCAAATAATTTTCATAAGAGAGCAGTATACCACAATAATAATAACATAAGTTTGATGAAAAAGTTGAGTGTTCACAGAAGGATGACCTGTTTTAAGCGAGTTTCATCTGCAAGCAGATTTGCCGCCATATTGAATGGAAAACAGTGGCGGCACAGAAGGTAGTAAATCAATAAAAATGAATGGTGTGTTTTGAAAATGGTCATTGGTTAATGTAATATACATATACATGATTTGAGTTATTGGCTACTGCAATGAAGAAACGATTGAAGAAAAGGCAAACCAAGCCTATCAGAAGAGAAAACTCCAGAATTCATTTATTCTTCACCTCTGTGCATATTCTCTATTGTATCCTGTCTACAAACGTCTTTCTAACCTCTTCTTCCTGTCACCTTCTTTCTTCTTCTTTCATTTTCCCTACTCTTCCTATTATATGTAATTTTTCACTGCCTTCCACTTTATCTTAATCCTTCCTCCTTTCTCTCCTTTCGTTTTCACCTGCTCTTTTTCCCAATGTGTTCCTCTCCTCTCGATTTTTCCTCTCCTCTCCTCTCCTCTCGCCTCCCTCCTCTCCTTGAGTTCTCTGTTGAGAGCACAACAGTAAATTGTTTGCTGCCTCTCATCAGATTAGTGTTGATTTTTCTCTGTCGCCAAGCCACAGTTCAGCAGAGTGATGAACTTTAACTGTTTATCAGAGGCGCATTTACACTGCACCGCCTCACACGCCCCTGCTGTTTATTACCTGCCATTTACTATGAAATAAAATCGATGGATGCTGAAATGGGATTTATGGTCTGCTATTGGAGACTAGTGATGATTTCCCTGCTTAACAGGATGGGAATGTCGTCCCACTGGTGCTAGTTTTAACAGAGGAAAGCAAAATATAAAACACTGGATATATAAAAGCAACAGTAGTTTTTCATATTTGTTGGATAACTGTGCTTGACATTAGTATCCAAGCATAGGCAAATCTTCAGTAGCAAAAGTTTGGTCTCCTGGTAGTTGTCTGATCGACAGGGCAGCGAGTCAAAGTCCAGTATCAGATCATAATATCTGTTGGTGCTGCTTGAATCAAACATCCTGTAGTGACTGTGCGCCTCCCACCCCTCACACTCTGTCACTACCAAACTACAAGGGGCCCTGTGGCTGGACAATAAAAACAGTAGTTAATTTCCAGCTCTCTCCACTCATGGGAGTTGTGCTAGACAATGATGACACAGTGTCCTGTCAGGAGCAGTAATGACTGAGATTTACACTCATTATTAGAGTCAGTCCCTTGTGAGCTGCCCTCAGAGACCCCTTCCCTCTCATCCAGATCCAGCAAGAGAGGAGAGACAGAGCAATAGATCACAGCTAATGCACTGAATCAAACTGGTGACAACACACTGATAAGAGGTAAAAATTATAGTGTTTGCATAAGTGTGTGTGTGTTTGGGTATCGTATGTGTTCTTATCCTCCCATGGCAGCACACAAAGTGTTGATTATGGAGGATGTAACTTTTAAGAATGTATTCATCGCTGCTTCTTACAGAGACCATGAGTGAGCATGCAGAAATCAGCAGCAAGGTGACCCAGTCTGCACGTTAACCCCATAAACTGTTGTTAACCACTCATTATAACGCCCTGGTAACTCAGTAACCGGACAGAAGGAGCAAAGAGAGTGAGAAGTGGTGACCATTGCACAATGCTCACACTGTCATCTATATTCTATCATTACATCTGCGCTCAACATGAAAAATACCTCGCAAGGTTTGTATCTGGTCACCACTATTTTTAAATGAAATCATACTGGCAAGCATTAAGTAGCTAGATAAGGACAGGGGCTTGAGGTCCTCGCTGTTTTATGCTTTGAGGTATTCTTCCTCTTTTTTTTCTCCCTTTATGTTCCCTTGCTGCTGGTTGTTGTCTGCTGGTCTGCTGTTCAGACTTCTGTGGTTGTTTTTGCTTCTAACTTGTGATTCCGTACCAGATGCTGCCATACAGAGATGATAAGCATCAGGCGGACCACAGAGGCTCCAGGGCAGGGTCATGTAGCCAAAATGGTATTCTGTCCATCAAACTGCCAAGTCTCTGCACGCCTTCCTCACTTGCCTTTCCCTTGTTTTAGCTCATCGTGAATGAGTGCAGAATCTTTCCAATTGCAAAAGTGTAAATCTGCTCAGATGTTTGTTTCACGGGTTCCAGACTCTCACTAATGAGGTCACATACCACCCTAAACACAGCTACAGAAAACAAAAACACAAAGATGTAGGTGCCCTCACCAGGTGTTTTCTGGAGCCTCTATTGCTTCGCCTTTGGTGACAGTAAGACAACACAATACACACACACAAATAGACACAAAGGCAGGGATACACTGTTGATTCTTCCATCTGTCGTGCATAATCGTGCATGTTTGCACACACACACACACACACCATGCACTCCGCCTCAAAGAGTTGTGGCTGCCCGGGAGGGGGTGGGGGGTGGGGCTGCTGCCAAAGGAGGAACAAAAGGGAGGCAAAAAGGATGGGCAAAGAGGAAGACAGTGGGGAGAGCAGGGTGCGAGGAGGAGGAAAGGTCCACTGTCTCAGCAGGCGGTTCAGAGCTGCCCGTACGTCATCATGTCATCGCCATGGGAACACACAGAGCCTGCAGACTCTTTTGACCAATAGGCAGTTGTCAAGGCAATGATAAGATAAATGCTATGCTTACAGAAATATAGAGCGATGGGCCTGATAGGCACCAAGAAGCCCAAACAATCAGCAGAGAGCTCAGAGGGGAACTGAGGTGGAGGTAAAAGTGGTGCAAGGCATGAGGTAACCACTGAGCGAGATAGAGGGGTGGTAGAGGAAGGGTGCTGGGAGAACAGAGTGATGGACTCCCACCGACAGGCAACGCCAAACCTCTCTCTCTCTCTCTCTCTGTCTCTGCTGGGGTCTCTCTTTGTCTGCTTGGCCTGTTGGCTTTTTTCTCTTGATTTCTTGCCTCATTCCCCCTCTTGCTATGTGACCTGCACACTAACACTTGACTGTAGAAACAATCTAAACCTGCTGCTATGTGTGTGATATGTTCATAGAAACACACACACACAGAGGGCACGTACACACATTTGTAGCAGGGAGGGGGTATGTGCTTATCTAATGCTGAGGATTGAATTCAGTTAGTCCCAGTGGGATTGGGTTAAGAGATGTCAGAAAGATAGATGGGCATCATGCTACAACACCCCAGCCCCCCCATAGACCCCTCAAATTGTTTTGCATGTGTGTGTGTGTTTATCGTATGTGCTCACATAACACATCACATCCACCTACGTGTGAAACCAAAACATTTTATAGGTCATATTTGTTTTACTACACAGAAGAAAATGAAGTATGTAACATATTATTTAAAAAGTAGGTGTAATATGATTGTCTTGTCTTTTCATATTATGTGCACATTATATTAGATTGGAGTTTGTATCATACACATACTGTGTAATGCAGGATTAGTACTTGTCGCAACACTTGCACATACCAAGACATGCATGTAGCACTGCTAAGGATGGGGACTTTTACTCTCAAGCCAGCCTGGATGATTGATGTATCCTGGGACTCTAGTAGCTGTCGAGCCCGTCTCACTGATCTTTGTCCTGGAGGAGAGTCCGTCTCTTTGCCCCTAGGATGTTCTCTCCTGATGAAAACTAAAGGCACTTCCAGCTGTAATCTAATGTTTGATCAGAGAGAAAAGAAGAGAAGTACGCAACACCACAGGAGTTTATGTACTTCTCACTGTAAACGTGTGTGCATTTAAGTGCCAAAGCGCTTAAACCTCCGGCCTTTGGCCTCTGATTGGGTTCTCCTGTCAGTGTTGCGGTCATGTATTGATTTGCCGACAGTTGTACAACAACACAGTCTGAGTTCTCTTTCTCAGTTTTCTTTGCGCTTCTCTTTCGCATGCATCTTTGCATACACACACGTAATGCTGCAGAGTCATCTGATCCGGATCTGACAAGTAATTTGAACTCTCAATGAGATCACAATCCAAGTTCAAATGCTCAGGATCCTATAAAAGCGTTAAAATGTAGACATAGATTGTGTGTTTTGTCCTGTCTGTCTTTGTCGCACAGATGCATGCACACACACCCAAATAGACACACACTACCTATAAGGGTGTGTATAGTCCGTATGATCTTTTCTCCAGAGAGTCTGATAGAGTCTGATGCCCTGCAGTAATGGCTAGCCATACCTGGCCATAGCTGCCTTCTCATGGCCTCAGGCAACTGCTTAGCAATTCCACTCTGAATACAATGGGCTGCAGGCAGGCACATACACACACACACAGACACACACACACACACATACAGAAAGCCATACACATCCAACAGACCTCTTTCAAAGCTCCTGTCCAGTAATGAATTTCCAGACCTTGGAAAGCTCCTTCTGATACACTTCAAACAGGTACTAACAAAAAAAGACAGACTACTCCTTCATCTTGCCCTACCTCCACCGTCTGTGTCTCTATCGCCTCATGAAACCCAGACAAAGTGCATTTATGGATCAAGACCACCAAAACCAATGATGTGTGCCTAAATGTATTCTTCATATCAATTTTAAGAACATGAAAACCTGAATGTTCCTTTTGTAGGACTGCATCAACCTTTATGGCTTCATATCTACATATTCTACTTCTTCAATGTGTTTTAATCCAGCTTCCCCACCCCCGTCCCCAGCTTTGGGATGGATTTATTTTTACTTATTTGTTGTTTGACACTGGCTAGTTGTACAAAGGAGTGAGTCGCAGAAAGAACAGGATCCACATATGAAGACATGCCAATCACAGGGTTAGAGAAGGTAGAGAAGGGAGAGGACAAGAGAGGTGCTACTGCAGCCTCTCCAACCAGCGTTTGAAAAGAGAATACATTTCTGTCACACTCACTTTCCGTCTGTCGGATCAGCCAGCTTGAGTCCGGGCGGGGAGACACACACTAGGCATCTCAAGAAGGTGGTAAGCTTACAGCAAGCCCACTCACGCTTGTCAAATGAAAATATGTACTCTTATATGATTATGTCCATATTGGACAATTTTATACCTTACAATTTATGTCTAATGCCAACGTTCAGTACAAATGTGGAAAGTAAGGTGGATGTAGGACATGTAGCACATCAGACTTGCGTGCATAAGGCTGGAGTTTGCATCCTGCAATTAATGCTCACTTTTTATAAACCATAAACATGACTTTCCACCTAAACAAGTGTTTTAGTTGTCAGCTTTAAACAGTTTTTTTCATAACAATAAGTTTTCCCTAATCTTAAAGGAACAGTTGAGACATTTAAGAAAACGTTTATTTTCCTAGCTTAGCTTAGCACAAAGACTGGAAACGGAGGGAAACAGCTAGCCTAAAACTGAAAATAATATTTCCATCAGCACCTCTAAAGCTCACAATAGTATAACTTGTTTACTTAATCTGTGCAAAAACCAGAGTAAAAACAACACGTGCCAGAATGTATCTTGTCTGGGCACAGTAACTTCTGGGAAAACAAGGGGGCTAGCTCTTCCCTCCTGTTTCCAGTCTATGTGCAAAGTTAACCTTCTGCTGGCTGTAGCTTCATATTTATGGTACAGACATGAGAGTGGTATCGATCTTCTCATCTAACTTTTTGAAAGAACGCGAGTAAGAGTTTTTCTCAAAATGAAAAATATGCTTTTGCATTGTATTGACATTACCGGTATTGACGTTTTTGTGTAGAAACAGGATTGGAAAAAGTCGGCAGAATTCACAGGTTTTTGGGTGATTTCTTACCCTTCACTTGCCCGAGATAGAGTCGAATATTGGTAACAACGGTGTGTGTGCCAGTTTCTGTGTATATGAGGGCAGGGTGATGTAGACTAGTGTAAATATAAAACCCTGACTTCCTGCTGTCTCCTCCATTATGGCAGCCGCGGAAACTTAATCTGCCTGAGCACTACAGCTGCCTGCCAGCCTACCTCACTCCTCCCTTTGCTCCCCGTCGCTTCTTTCCTGCCGTCCTCCAACTGTTTCCCCTCTCTCTCTCTCACCACCTTCCTTCGCTTACACTCCCTCATTTCTCACCCAGTGTTTCTATCATATCATTAGTCTTTGTACGCACAAACTGCATGTTCCCTCTCTCAGTGTACACCTATCGTAACCTGCTTAGGTTTCCTGTCGGGCCGTCTTGCAGTCCCTGTTGGGGGAAAATGACAGGACTGCGGGAAATAGTGAGACAGACAGATTGAGGGAGAGAGGGGGAAACAGGACAGGAGAAAAGGACAGGACAGAGAGGGTGAGACATTGGCAGTATAGCGTGCAGTGGGCGGCGGCCATATTTATTTTCTATTGTAGGTGTGGTGGCCCCTATGCGATTAGTTCTAAGTTTTTTTACCTTGACCTTGCGTGTGGAGGGTATTTTCCAGTCAGCAGAACGCTTTATCTCTGAGAGCAACAATCAATGAGGATAATTAATGATGCCCGCCGCAATGATAGCCTCAGCAGTCATTACCAGGCATTAATCCATGCAGTCAGAGGAGGGTCAAGGCCGGCCGCATCGCTCACCTAGGGGCGGGGCGCAAATTAAAATAATCTACACAGTGGCCGCTCTGTCAGGCCTTTTCTGATCCATTCACCTCCGTTGGACCATAATTAAAGATGGCCCATTGCTAGGTGGTGGGGCACCAGGGTGACAATCCACTGCGATGTCTCTTTAATATACAACACTTAGCCCGGAGGATGACACTAACAGCAATCTGCAGGAACTCATCTCACCTGCAAGCGTAGAAGGGTGGGTGTTTTTTTTTTTCCGCTAGATATGCTGGGACATAAATCAAACGCACAACATGCAATTTTCTAATAACGCAGCGCCATCAGAAATGTGATTTAGCAGTAAATATAATTTGGTCTGGGTGTGAGACATATCAAGTGGATGTATTATCTTTGCTGTAATGCTGTGCTTAGGGAATGAAATATCACAAAGATGTGTTTTAACAGGTGATCTTTGGATAACTCTGAATACTGGAGACTGGTGTAATGTCTTCATATAAGATATAACATTTGATACTGTGATAAATGATGCTGAACAGATGATGTTTCTGCAAGAGATTCAACAGTTTACCCTGAAGACATATGTTAAACCATAAGTCAAAGTACAGGATTTTCACCACTGCAAAATAAAAAAAATAAAATCAATGCATATCACTCTCATCTGATCTATTATTCCAGAAACACAGCCCAGAATGGTATTATCCTTTCTCTTCTTCTTCATCTGCTTCTGATTGGCTGTAGCACCACATCAAGAGGAGGGAACGGCGAAGCCTCCAAGTGCCCACCTTGTTGTCAAGGGCATTTACATTTACCGTTTAAAGTTTGGAGGAGAAATTCAGCTTGATTCCATAATTCATGGGTGACATTTTCATTGTACTTAAACTTTAGGGTAAAAATTGGAAATGTGAGATTTAATTTCCTGTAATGTTTAAATTACTTTTTGCTTGGCCGGCGTCCAAGCGCGGGGAAGCGCCGAGGGGCAGAGAAGAGATGTTTAAGCAGAGGTTGCTCTCGCTGCCAGCGGAGAAGTGGAGAGAATCTATAATAATGAAAAATGCATTTATCCTCAGCTGCCATTCCTTCTTTTCTCCCCTCTGAGAAACACTGCAGCGAAAATACATGTGTGTTAAGTGAGATGGAATAAGGTACGTGTCACATTCAACATGCGCAAGCAAAGTGGAAAATAACTACGTCGAAATCAGAAAGCCTCCAGTGTGTCGAGTTGGAACTTATCCCGAATGATGAGGAAAGTCAAGCTGCAAGCATCAAGAAGGGCGCTTGATGATGATTGACAAGCATTGGTTATATCTCACTCCCACGCATGATTACGCCGTCTTCATCTATCCTCCAGTAGCTCTCTCACCTTCAGCTCTGTTTGGTTAAAATGAAGAGGCGTGCAGGCACAGCACAAGGCGCTCGTGTGATTCCTATCAAGTCCTTCTCACCAAGTTAACTTCTCGTTTTCTCGCTGTAAATTTTCATCTTATTAAACCTATTACTGGTCAGGAAACCGAAGGGCCTAGAGGGTAAGGTATGAACTCCCATAGCGTTAAGACAGAAATACTCACACACACACACACATACATACACACACAGGCTCTGGTAGCAGGAGAATGTCAAACACATGTATGCAAGAAAAATCTAGAAATATTCACTTTCAGTAAATTATGTGTGCTCACAGTGTACTGAGTCTCCTCTGTGAGTATTTCTCCTGATTAATTTCAGTGAAAACCAGTGGTAGAGATAAATGTTTTATATGCCTGTGTGGAGTAAACACAGCCAGCAGACTTCAGGAATATGGCAGTCATGTTGGACATTTCCCAGCAGGCACTCTTGTCACCATGACATTTATTTTTTTTAGCTTACTTTCACATCACATCAGTGGTGATTTAGACCAGCAAATTTAACACAAGAAGAGGCATAAATCTCCTCCTTGCTGGCCAATATACACCTCCTCCAACAGTTTTTATAGTCTCATTTTTCCCAACATTGTAACTGTATACACTATAGTCACAAATGAATTGACCTGAGTGCTTAGATATTGCAGTGGGTCCCTTAAACACACTTTGGTCTTCATTTATAATTGATCAGTGAATTTGGCACATTTTGAATTAGTTTTTTTTCTCCTCTGTTGATTGTTCTGCTAACAGTGTTTTCCCCTATTTCCATCCAATAAGGTAATGGGGAATTATAGAGATTAGTGATATGCATATAAAAGACTGTCAATCATTTAAAATTAATTCTGTAAAGCATCTGATGATTCTCAGACTGCTGATCTTCAGACATTAGCCGTCATTAGGCAACAGACTATCGCGAATTGTTTATCGAAAATGACGACTTCTGCTGAGAACAAAATGCTAAGTTTATGCTCTGTGCTTGTTTTTCTTTTCTGATCTTATTTGGAACATGATTCTGAGGAAGTGGGAATATGACTGGGGCATTGTTCTTTCAGTTAGAAAACATCTTACTCTCTTGAATGCCTCTGTCTTTGCATACTGTAAATGAATCTGAGGACGTTCATGTTATATTTTATCGCTCAAACAATGCAAGGTCAAAGGTCTGGAGTTTAGATTTTAATGGGATTGATTTAGTAAAGCATAGGGTGAGAGTTAAGATTGAGATAATCATTTGTTTGGGCTTGTGTGCATGCGAGTATGTGCATTATCCTCCATATTTCTAGGTGTCTGCCTGTTTGTAGTCCTGTGTGTGCACCCCTGGTCTTGTCATCAGGTTAGCCGGTAGGATCCCTGATATCGGTGAAACCTGCCAGCCGGTTAATTAGAGCAGGCATCCAGTCGCCCTGGCTTCATTTGACTATCAGCCACCAAGCCACTTACTCCATAATTTCCTGCCTGAATTGGAGGGCTTTACTATCGCTCACCCAGGCAGATCGGAAGTTTCCCTTTATCTCCAACATAAAGCCAGCGAGCTGCACCCAAAGCAAGCAGGCCCAGCACAACGATACATTATGATTACAAGCCAAGGGTGTGAATTTGACACACAGGGGAGCTTCAAACCCACAGCAAACAAAAGATATGATTGTTTTGCTGTGTCAATTCAGGTCTCAGGTTTGTTTTTATTCAGGCCACAACTTTGTGTATTTGTGCATGCATTCATATTACAGATTTTGCATGTGTGCCCTTGCTTGAGTGTGTGTACCCACTGTCGTCCACTGTGTCACACCGCCTTTTAACTTTTTATGGTTTTCTCTTCATTAATTGAAAACATGACGGGGTGCTTTCGGGGCCTGATGGATGGAGCAGGAGAATTGAGAAAGCCATTAGCTTTACTGGAATCACAGCTTGTCAAGCAGTCAATACACACTGCTTTATGTGTCTGCAAGCAAAGATGGAACAATTATCCCTTTTATTAGGCAGCCATGGCACGCACAGTTACATGCACGTGTGCGCACACACACACACACATAACGAATTGCAGACAAGAGGAGGGCAGCAATAACGATCAGCTAAAATCAGTCATTCATTACTGTCAAGTACACCTGACTCTCAGCTTATTAAAAACAGGCATAATAGGAGGAAGGAGATCGAAAAACTTAATTAGTAAACAATTGTGATTAGTAACCTTTGGAATAAATAGACATTTTCTGGCTTTGACTTTTATAACAGTGTTATCATATATCAAATTAAACTACAAGTAGCAGACACAGTTTGTATTTAATTTGCATATGCTCCTGGTTGAGATGTTTATATCTATATGAACCACTCCACATCTATTTCCCTTTACTGCAAGCTTTTCAATAAGAATCCAGCTTAGTCTGAATCTCTATCACAAAGCTATTCTCAGTGTTTATTGTGTGTTAATGAGTGTTAATGCATGGTAAACACATGCAAACACACCATGATCAGGGAGCTATGAATAACATGAACAGCTATCCCGAGTGTCCCTGGCCTCCCGGTCCAGGGTCATGCCCCCTCGCTGAGCGGCACAGAGCAACAGGAGGTCACGAGTTCACGACCCAGGGGCTGGTTTAGTAAAAGCAGGACACTGCTGGCTGTCTGCGAGGGGCTGGCTGGGGCTTCAATCGATACAACAGGTACAGGAGAAGCAGAAAAAGAAGCAGAGAAATGATGTCTGTGGGGAGATCAGCATCGTCAGAATCTACACACTATGGAAAACAAGTACATTTATGTCTAAAGAGTAACACACAACAGCTTAAGTGAATTTTCTCATACATGAACCCAGGGATTCTAAGTGTAACAATCTTGGACCTCCTGTTGGCAAAGGCCTCATGTTTGTGTGTTTTCATGGGAAAGACAGTGAAGATGGCAAAACAAGAAAAAGAGAAAGGGGGAGAGAGTAAAAAAAAAGAGTGCTTTTTTTTCCTACCACCTCTCTGCCATTGCTATATACGCCGTGGAGCACTTTACATAAGATTTATTACCTCCAAGCAGAAATATTATCTTCTGCGGGTGCCATTCATCACCCAGGCCGTGAGACGCTGTGAATGATACCACCAAATTATGTAGATCAGCCATGTCTGAGGGGACGATTCAATTTGGTAACCTTGGTAACCCCAGGTACTCTGAACACACCAGCTCCTCAGCACATACCCATTTTTGGCACATCACTTAGCAAGTTCAAATACAAAAACGCAAACACAAATATTCAAACACATATTCCATACCTGAGCAGATAGTATGAAAATAACAACATTGTTACTATATAGTTTATTCCTTTGTGCCATAGAGCTCCATTGTTGTATAAAAAGTATTGAACAGGCATAATTGAGCCACACTGTTGCCAAGTGTGGCAAGTTCCTTCATTACAGTTAATATGGGTTAACATGGTTTAGTTTAAGTCAACCCCACGTTCTCTGTCCTGCTGCAGTAAATACCCACTAATACATCAGATGTGATTTCATCCATGAGAGAAAATAGTCCCTAACGAGTACATATTTTTCTCCTGTTTAAGGAACGTTGGCTTAAAACCACAGTTTTAGGAAATTACTTGGCTTTTTTATTATTATTATTATTTTTTTAAATAAATGAATCTAAGATTTACATCTTCAGTAGCAGTGCCACAGACAGGGTAGAGAAGTTCAAGGTACTGAGAGACAAACCAACACATTATTGGTTTTGGTCCTCTTGTGGAATTTGTCTCCAATGACAAACTATATACTATCTCAGAGTTACTTTATGAGATGATGATCATTTCCCTTTTCTATAAGTTAGTTTCATTTCATTGAGACTTTCCAGTCTAAGATCTGACAATGAAAGATATATATATATGTATATATATATATATATATATATATATATATATATATATATATATATATATATATATATATATATATATATATATATATATATATATATATAGTATGTATGAGAAGATATAACTTACTCTAAAATCTTGTAGAAATGTTTTATTTCACAACTCTTAGAGGTTAAATCTTCATGGAGATCCAGAAAGAAGCTGTTTTTAGAAACTAATATACCACTTGTTATGGAAAAAAAGCTTCAGTATGGCATCTGATAGTGTATTTTATTCTTTCTAGATATCTTATTTCAGCTATAGTTTCAGTTTTCAACGAAGCTATTCTCCAACAGTGTAAGTTGAATGAGAACTTGTTGAAAGTTATGTAACAATGTACCTGATTTAAACATTGCAAAAACCTGAGTATAGATTATTAATAGATCAGAAACAATCAGACTATTTGTTACAGTTACTTCAGTTTTTAACCTTATGTTACAACTTGCTTTTTGTACTCTTCACTGTTGGCAGCGTCCCTCTCTGGTTTTCTAGACACATCTCTGCGCTGCTCTGATCAAAAACTGCCCACATAGTGAAACACGGGCAACGCTCCACATCACAACCCTCTGATCTTTAAAGCCTCTATATACAGTATTTATCATATATTTAATTGTTTTACCCAGAGGTTGTAGGGCGTTTCTCCGCTGTTGTTCAAAGCTTGCACAAACGTTTTCGCTTTGAAAAAATATTACAACTTGCTCTGGCTTCCAGGTAGGTGTATCATAATTCAAGCCAGTCAATGTCTGAGCGTGTTCAGAACAGGCATCTTTCCCCACTCACAGCCGCTTAATTCGCCGCTGAGCTGACTCAATTATGATGCAAAAGGGTGTTTTTGAAAAGCCTGGCTCATTTCTAATTAGTTTGCCACACTCATACCTATTTGTAGCTCATGTCCTGACATAATGCAAATGCTATGTAAATGAACAAGACTGATCTCCTGCTAGCTCCACACTCAGAGCCCTTGGAGACTAGCAGGGCATTTAGTCATACTTTTTATACTAGTTTGGTTTCCTCATTGGCTGAAACACAGGCAGAGAGATATACTGATGCTTCAGTTAGGAAACAGAAAGCACTGTAGCCTGTAAATAATTATTTTAACTGTTTCCATCCCAAGCTTCCCTCCTCCTTATATTTCTACTTGTCAAATACATGGATCAATAGTGATTTGAGCTGCTTGAGTTGTCCTTTCTGTCTCTCTTCCTGTGGTCTCCAGGATGCCTTTACAGGCTACAGCTTGCTGCCACTCCACCCTACAGAGCAACCAGAGGCTGTCTGTCCCCTCCCTTTACTGGGCGGCTCTAACTGAGGCTGTTTAGACAGCCCACACCTCGCTCACTCTGTCACTAAACAACCATACAACGGCTGCTACATCCGACTGACTCGTATCTGAGAGGTTATGGCCCCAACTGTGGTTGTGGCTGGAAGTATTGGCAGTGACATGAGGCTCTAACACATGATATATACCTCCCAGCAGGACTACATTCTCATTTCTCAGGGTTTGGTGATGCTGTCTGCAAGGCCTTCAGAATAGCACGATAGTTCTTAGCTTTGTAGTGTGCAGGAAACTTGACAAGAATGATAAGTTAGGATGTAGCAGATGTATTTATGGAGACATGCTCTATAGAATTTCTAATTGAGGATTGACTTACAAAGCGTTGTAGAGATTGCAGATCAAGTTCATGATTTGAGGCTATACAACGCCAGGTGCTAATATATCGTATATGCTGTATATAAAGTCACCACATAAATAAACTGAACTTGACTAACAGTCAATGGACATTCCAATGGATATCTTAATAAAGAGAGTCATTGTTCAAATTTCAATCTTGAGAAAACACCATCAATACAGGGTCCTTTTTTAGTAGCTGTGTTTGAGCTTTGATCATATCACATGATCTTCATCAGCAATTGGTGTTTGTCCATTTGTCAGAAATTGTAGATGTACAATTCCATGTTTTTTCTCACCATGAAGCATTGATTTGTTTAATTAATTCAAAATTAAGTCGTACTTTTAACTCCTTTTGTTTCATTTTAATACCTATAACTTTTCAAATCACTCTTCTTATTAGTAGTATGTGGAAATATGGAGCAGTTTAGTTAAGAAAATTATCCAACTTAAGTCCATTTAGAATATTTCTAAAGTCATAATATGATCCCTATCAATAGATGGAGTGTGCCAAGATGTCACTGATTATTAAGGTGTTCAAATAAAAAGTATTTAATTTAGGAATTAATTAAGAAAATAATCAGATTAAATTAGTAAATAAAGAACTCTGATTTAATGCTTATATTACTCAGAAAAAAACTTAAGTTTATAAAAGAGACTCCTTCTACTGATGAAAATGGTGATAGGATCAAAAGCACCAGAACAGTTTTAAATAGACCTTGTAGAGATTGTTTTCTCAACTAATGAGCTGCGTTTGATATACTAATAATGATCTGAATTCATAATTAGCACATTAGTTACTGGGAATTTTATATAAGAATAAACCACCCATCAGCATTCATCAAAGAAATGAATAAGAAGATGAAGTATAATTTGTTAACCAATTAGTGCTCGTAGTGTGGGGTTAAGGCCAAAGGCTCAATATGTTGCAGTGTTTTTCAACCAAATATTATGAAAAGAATATTTCTTCTTTCCCCGGTATAGTTTTCTTTTCAATACGGCGAATCAGTCCCAGAAGTTATTCTGTCAGAGCTACACAGTATTACTCTGCCAGACTTTGTACAAACATCTGCATTTGGGATCATTTTAACATTTGAACAGCCAGTGCCTGAATTCTAACTGAGACTTAACAAAAATAGAAAAAAGGAATAGGGAATACAATAATAGAAATCATTACAGTTAATCTGTCCAGGTCTAGACTTTTGCTCCTCTTGACTCGCCTTGTGCCAATTAGTCATCTCTTTGTATCTTGTCTCTTTTTGTCTTCTCTCTTTCCATATCTCTGTGTCTATGCTCAGCCTGTATTAATTGTGCCTGAACAGTGCCACATGCCTCAATGAAAATAAATTGCTTTAATTTGGCTTCTTCTTTAAGCATGGCCGGCATCACTTAATTCCTCATTAGCTCTGAACCTGTAGAGCGCTTTTTCAAAAGCGTCATCTCATGGACGCACTTGAAAAATGGTATATTCTCTTTTTTCACCTCGCCCTCTCCTCTGCGCTCCTCAATTAACAGAATCGTTTTCTCAACTAAATGAATGTTATTGTTCAATTAGTATGGACTGGAAAATCTCTCGTTAATGAGGGAGTGTGGGTGAGGAAACAGGAATGAAAAGATGAACTAGAGAAGAGGCCTTTCTTGTTGGCCTGAATAATGACATGCTTAGTCGCCTAATTGTCTGGGGTGAAAAGCACCGCTGCGATAGCAATACTGCGGTGCGTTCATTAGGCAGTACGGGCCACCTGCTGGGGCGGCGAGCCCGCAGTCCCCGTGACACGTTTATCCCAGGGGCACTTTTTTCGACACAACGCTCACTATGAAAAGCAAAATGAGCTACAATATGTTGCAATGTTGTGTCCTTATTGTCAAGGCATAGAAGTACATGTCAAATCAATGGAATGAATGAAACCCAGTAGTGTGAAGCTGAGGGTTTCTTTTTTTTTAAAGATGTTTAATGGAAATGACCGGCAAAATACACGGGTTAGCAAAACTATGTCAAGCCATTATAAATCCTTAAAGATAAGTATTCATTCATCATTTCATATCATATCTCATCACAGGGCTCTTTATTGCTGCTTTGAGGCCCAGCTCAGGCAGAGAGGGAGGGGCTGAGAGAGGGATAATGGGCCTCTAAATTGCAGTGTGGATCAGGCTGGGAGGGGTGGCATTCTCCCAGCATTTATCCCTCCATGAAGTTATTTAATGGCTCGCTGGAGAAACAACCTACACACATTCTCTAATCTATAACCTGAGATAGTCTTGTGCATAAGAACACAATGCATCCATACTCGATCCTCCTTTGTCTCTGAACTGGGACATTCCTGACTACACAGAAAAGGAGAGGGGGAAAAAGTAGAGAGATTTAAAAGTAGTCATCTAAGTGTACGTTAATAATCTGGCAATTAATTCTCGCATTAGGGACCAAAATGGGAGCACATATTCTTAAGCCTCCAGTGGGGTCTGCTGTTGCTTTGAGGTGAGTGTGAGAGAATGGCTTCTAAAGAGAGTTGTGACTGATGAAGCTGAAGATTTCAGTGTACGCAGCCAATAAAAGTCATCAGCCGCAGCTTTTCAACCGCTTTCCTGCTCGTCAAAGCAGCATGAGGCTTTTGTTTGTCCACACATTTCTGTGTATGTCTTTGTGTATGAGTTTTTCCACTGTGTATAAATGTGTACATATTTGTGTGTGGCTACCCCACATATCAATATTGTTGAAGCATCATTCATGTGGCCTGGCACTCCCTGACAGCCCTCCACCAGAATGCTAATAAGTCCCATTGTTGTATGTCGCAATATCTACAGTTGTTGGCCAAGTAATTATCTTGCAGATATCTTAAAGGTGTCAATTAAAACGCTGCTCTTTCACTGCCCCTATCTATCGCCCAGTCCCCCTTCCTGCACCCTCACCCCCTTAGGGAGTTAAGGTGGAAAGTTCAGGGTAAGGATGGAGGTGGAGAGCGGGAGGTGGGTGAGGTGGAATGCTTCCAGGATGTTTTAGTAAGCTAAAATTGTTGTGAGTAATTAGTGTTAGATGTAATGATCCAGTAAGATCTCTTGTTGTAAACAGGGCATGTGTAATGTTCTGCCTGGCTACAGGTTGAACACATGGAGCTTTAAGATCTGCCCATGAATTTCTAATAGAAAAATGGGGCAGTCTGTCCCTGTGGACCCCCTGTTAGGGGCAAGGTTTAGGCCTCTTCAAGAGGCCATGCACTCCCAGATGCTTGCCCCACCCTGCTCACACCACATGCACCCTCCCATCACCCACCCCAACCCCTCCTTGCTCCCCTCAGGACAGTTCAACCTTTGAGCTGGGGTTTGCTTCACAACCTCTGTAGCGCCCAGTGTTGCACGTATTGACTGAAATGTTGTATTTGTTTACAGTTGTCTAATAATTGGTGATGTGCATAAATAACCCTGGAGACAACAGGAGGTGGCAGTGGTTTTCATGCTCCAGATCTTCAAGCGCCACTGTATGAATTCTCAACCGAACAGAAATATTTTCTGTCTGTCTAGTTCAAACACCTGAGGTACCAGGAGACTGGATTAGATTTATGGTTCATCATAACCTAATTTGATTAAAGATGGAGCTGATTGGCAACATGGGTTTGATGCTCAAGTATGAGATACAGCAAAGGAAATATAATCAGAGCTGGTTCCTTGTTGTGTGGTGCAGTATGGGGTTCAACAGCTGCGACCATGACAACCAATTATATGGCTACCAGTATGGTTATAGCGCTGTATTGAAACACAGATTACTTTTAGTACATGTTTATTTGAGGTCTTTGGGGAGTTGAGGACGAAACGGCACCTCTCTCTCTCTCTCTCCCTTGAGATTCCCTCTGCTTAATTGGTTGCTTTGTGCTGGTGACACGCCCATTCAGCGTCCATATGATCAAGTGCGAGTGGCACGTTGAGAACCCCTTGCTCTTATGTTCTGAAAGAGCACAGATGGGTGCGTCAGCTGTGACAGCCCAGGATCTGCAAAGAGATATCAAAGCCATCACATTTGTTATTACAAATGACAAAAATCTAAGAAAATAACAAGATATGAAAATTTCACAAAAGAAACAAGACTACAGTCATGCTAGCAGCTCTGTGAAGGCTGTGCTTAGGCTGTAGCACTGGCTACATAATGTTCACCATCTCTCACAGTGAGTCATATGGTAATATTTTGCTGATTAACACAAACATGCAATGAAACTAATAGGAGTGTTCTTTGTTAGGGTTAGGGTAAGTTGCAAGTACTGGTCTAAGTAAAAAGTAAAATTTTACTTAGCCAAGCGTTGCAAATTAAAAGTCAGGGTCAGATAATAAGTCATTGGATTCATCACCTCTAGGGATCACTAATGTCTTTAAAATTCATGGCAATGCATTTTAATAGCTGTTAGATAATTCAGTCTCAACCAAAGTGGTAGACCAACCGACTGACTGACATTGCCATCCTAGAGCCACAAAACGGTGAAGGCAAAGAGTGCACCTGGGAAACATGTGACCAGGTGGAGCACATAAAGGGACAAGAGTGGCCAATAGGTATTGATGAATGAATGAATAAGGAGTTATTGAGGAGCCATTGATTGTGAGCAATTCAGGATTAATGGATACTTAATAGGTTGTCTTAGTTCTTGAATAGTAGTTAGGGTCAGAGGAGATGGTTACACTGAGGGTCTCACACTTTCACTGCTTTCTGTTCTCGTTCACCTCTTCCCTTTATACTAAGGCTTTTTGTCTGTTATAAGTGCTGCCCTACCAACTGTAAACAGGCCAAATGTTGACAAGCTCTGTTGTTTATCATCACTGAAAAAGCCTTTTGTCTCCAATATTGTTTTGGCAAGTGTGTTGTTGTTGGTTTGTTCTTCCTGCAGATGTCTAACTGTCAGACTGAGGAAGGAGAACTTTAAAAGATGGAGGAAATGGATGGATGGATAGGCTGCTGTTTTGAAAACTAGCATCATAACCCATGTGTGGATGTGTGTGCAGGACTAAGGTTTCAGAATACCTCCTAGTTTTAAAACTTTCTTGCTCTGTGATTTGATAATCCGCTCTTACTTCCTGGTTTTATAATCTGACATTTCTGTTTAGCTATTTCCTCTTGCTTGGTATGGTGGAGAAAACTGGAGATGTTGTACTGGATTTGATTAGGCAGAGTGTGTCTTTATACACTCTCCCTTTGACCTCAGAAAACAATTGTGTCTCCATACATGCGTCGCCCCCCCGTCCACTTTCCTCGGCGCGGTCAGTGTAGTGTGTTACTCAGTTATTATATTATTACTAAACTGAAATCTTTATTATATGAATTGCCATTTTTTTGTTCTGACATTCATGGTTCGCAATGGAGTCAATCCTAAGGGACTTTGGTGATCTGATGTTTCCTGTAGTGCTATCAACAGAAAATAATCATCAACTGTCTTGATAATTGATTCATCATTCCAGTCATTTTTCAAGCTAAAAAAACGTTCTCTGGCTCAGATTCCAGATTCTCCAGATTGCTGCTCATCTTTATCATAGTCATTGTAAACTATGAATAGTTTTCTACTTTTGTCGAACAAAAAAAAAAAAGACATTTGAAGACTCTGAAAGGCACTCTTCAAATCTTTTGACATTCATAGACTAACCAATTAATCGATTAATTAGTGAAATCAATAATGAAAATAACTTTTTGTTGCAGCTCTAATGCTGACCTAAGCATTAGCTCAAAGCACACTCTTGTGTCACTGATGGTCTTGTAAATTTATACATGGTCTAGAACTGTTAGTTTAGTTAAAGTGGTTCAGAATTGCATTAATTCATTGTGTCTCTAATTATAATGGACTTTTGTCTTGTCTGGTCTTTGCTTCTATAGTCCATATTTAAACTCTACAATATAAATCTGAATACATATTATTGAATTATGCTCCTCAGGAATATGTGCTTTCTTGTTGATAACATGCAGCCCTAATGTATCATGGTCCATTGCTGTTTATCTGAGAACTGTACATCCAGTAGCTGAGCCATAATCCACTCCAAATACACTTTGACTCTTCTTTAACCTGGGCCGGTTGGAAAAATAACATTGTGATTAATGCATGCTAACTACATAATAGAACTTAGAAATGTAATTAACGATAAATTCCACTGCACCTAATTGGTATAGCTCTGTTATTATTAGAATCCACT
This sequence comes from Lates japonicus, assembly GCA_033238685.1. Lineage (NCBI taxonomy): Eukaryota > Metazoa > Chordata > Actinopteri > Centropomidae > Lates > Lates japonicus. Next base: position 174,135 of record BRZM01000949.1, read on the forward strand.
GAGGACAAAATATGGGATATTAGATGCATATTAGAGGCATTACTTTTTATGTTAGGAACACAGCAAAAGAGGACCATTTATTGTTATTGTCTCTTTTTGTTTTCACTCAAAGGATTGCAGTAGTGAATACAGCAGTTATTAGCTCTGCTATGGGCTTCAAAACAGCTACACTTTAAAGCGTAAAATGAGGGTGTTCACCTTGTTGGGAAACAACAAACTGACTGATGAATGCGCCAGACATTCTGTTGTCAGCTGCAAAAAGACAAATAGTTTTATCTCAGTCTCTCTTTCACTCTCTTGCACATGCACAACACACCTACAGAACAGAGTAAAAGTGTTGGAAAAGAACTGAAGAGATATGTTTGCTGAAATTTGTATTCAACAACCTGCTAATATTTCTCCACCAGTGACCTTCACCTCAACTGAAACAGACATGCTGCACACTTTCTGTGTTTGTTTAAATTACTTTTGACCTTTAGGAACTGACCAGGCCAAAACTAAACTCAAGACCTGCAAACTGAGAAATAAACAGAGGTAGATAAAATACTGAATGTCTCAAAGTTTCAATCCTGCTGAATGTTTTATAGTTATTTTTTGTATGTCCTGTAATCACATGAACAATCCAGCCAGAGGAGTTCTTGTTCACATGGCCCGCTCCCTCTTTCTCTTTCCTTTCTGGCTCTCTTTTCTTGTGGGTGGTCAAACGCCAAACACCTTTGTGGAACTTCACAGGACATTGAAGAAATGTCCTCGGTGGAGCACAAGTGCTTCCTTATTTTATGAATCAAGCTGTACACAAGTTGACAAGTTTGGAATTTAATGGAAGAAGTACTTAGCCATGAGTTTTCTTTTTTTTCTTTTCTTTTTTCTTTTAACCTTGAACCTCCACAGGAACTAAATTTAGTCCTAGTTCCACTCTGGTTATTTTTACAGCTAAAGTTCTAGGTTCCTCAAAAAGTTCTTGGTCCTCTGGGCAGAAGTTCCTGTGGTGGGGAAAATGCCTGTTTGATGCAAGGATGACCTGAGTACAGATCACAATGAACAGTTTCAGCTTACAGCCACAGTGATGCATTCATTCTTATATATTAAAAAAAAAATGTTAAAATGAACTATGAAGAGCCAGTTTGCATTGACCTTGTACAATTCGATATTCTGCGTGTTGAATTTTCTTTTATTCACTGAATTATGAGCATAGGCAGCTGCATTCATTCAACAGGTATAAATGTTTCCTCTCAAGTTCTCTTTTGTGTTCCATTACTTTTGCATCATGTCTGTCTATGTAAACTATCCTGACATCTAATTTCTCAGATACCAGAGGCTCAAGCAGAGGAGGCGGTAGGTCTTACAATATCGTACGAAAAGCTGGTGTGTATGTGTGTGTGGGGTCATGAGACAGATTGACCATACACTGGGGAAGGAACAAAGAGAAAAACAACGAGAAAAAATCAAGCACCGTTAGCAGAAGGACTCCAGCTTTCCAGTCACTGTGGTCAACACAAACCCTGCTCATGAAGCCCTTCTTTTATTGTTTAATTCAGTCACCCCACCCACTAATGTTGACACAATACAAATTCTCTATAAGGTTGCACTGTACTGTAAGGAAAATATCTGCCCACCTGTTCCTAGATTATCTGAATTAAAGGTTAGCACGTTGCTATGTGATATACGGAGTCTATAATGTACAGAAGCACCATTGAATTTTTGTTGGGAAGCAGTGAATTAATGTAAAACAACAAAGTTGGTTTCTTGTCCTCACAGTTTTGACAAAAAAAAACCCAAACAAAGAAAAAAGAAAAGAAAATACAAATTTAAAAACACAAAAGATTTTGAATTTTATGTGGGCAACAATATGCCAAATGGTGCTGCTCATCTACATTTTGAAACAAACGAAACTTCCCCTGATGGCAAGTTCCTAACGCACATGGCACACACGCTGTCTCACTTCCTGCAATCTTTTGTCCTGCCATAAATGTCATGCAGGACGAGGGCAGGACAGTGGCCTGATGGGAAAATGAAATGGGCTATCATCAGGCTAACAACGAACCACAGTCCACTAATCAGATCAGGAAGCTGGGTGTGTGTCTCAGAGAAATTGTTTGTGTGTGTGTGCATGTGCGTGAGTGAGAGTGGCCTGTAAACTCAGTGGAGCACTAATGGCCACCATGTTTAGAAAAGCGTGCAAGTTTAAGCCATCACTTGGACCCGGTTAGTGGCTTTCGGGTCTGTGCACACCAAATCTCGTCTGAGCGTCAGGTCAACTGGCCGTGGGGAGGGTAAATATTTAGGTCAGGAAAGTATTTCCTTCCTAGCTGCAGAACAATAATTCCCTCCTTCTCCTGCTCTCTGTGTCTGCTTCTCAGAATAGCAGTAATTATCCACACTTCCCACTGCATTCGTGGCGGGGCCTCATTGTCCAGCAGCAAGCTGGCAGGCCCACTGCAAAAGAAAAACTGTTGTCAGTTTAGTCTTTTAAGTGTGCATACGTTATTTTATGGTCTGTATGTAAGGGTACTCATTATCTGCGGCTATACAGTATGTACATTGGAAGGATCTGTCTGTGGTTTGAAAGCCATGTCCCTCTAAACTGACCTCTACTATGAATATTTTTACTTTCAAATCCTGCCTTGTGAACTAGTTAGGACATAATGGTTGTTTTATTCTTCGAAATGGACACTGAATTTGTGTCCATTATAATGAATTCAAATTTGACATGTATAAACGAAAACCGAATTTGGGTGTAACTGAACATGACTAAAAATTGAAAAAAAGTAATCACTGTGCTGTAATGCATCACTAAGTATGAGTCATGTCACTTTATTTTGTGTAACAAAAATCACCAATTTTCCCCAAAGGGCTGTATAACATGCATGACTTTCTGTCCTTAAACTTATGATTTGGACAAAGGAAAACTCAAAGGTAGACATGCAATAAAATGTCATACATACAGAGTAGACTGAAGGAAAAAATAAAAATGAAGTAATAGGGGAGAAAACCAAATAGTAATGTCTCATTGAATTCTCAATCCTTGGACCACGGAACTCTTCAAATAACTTGAGAGAAAACTTTCGAATCATCAAATCCCAGTTTTGTGGTTTTGCTTACACAACATCTAGTCATTGTTGATAAATCACATATTAGTTTCATCAACAAATGAAGAATGGCAGTTATGATCAGTTTGTTCATATTCATTACAGTGGACTCTGATACTCCACAAAATATATTTTTGTGATTGATTTCTGGCAGGTTTTTCTTTATAGAATTGGCTGAAACATATGCTGTTACAACAGATTCCACTGTGACCAGTTTCAGCAAAAACTTTAGGACCATTTAACCCTTAATCAGTAAGAAAAAGATGGGTATATTATGCATTTCAAATTGCCCAATCATACATCCGCACCACTGAAAAGTTATCTAAATGCATTATTTAGAAGAAAGAAAAAGAGCGCTACTCTGTGGGTATTAGGTTCAAGTCTGGTACTTTTCCCATGCTGCAGTCAACATGAATTGGAGTACACACACTCCTTACAGACTCTTCATCTCTTCTCCAACTGTTTGGTCACATAATGATTTCATATTGTGGCTTCAAAAAGCACACAGTACTTTACAAACCATAAGATGATGCCATTATAGAAAGAGGCCTCACTTCGCTGATGTTATCATTGTTACTTAAGCAGCGGTGTTTGTGAGAAAAGACCTTGATAGCTATAAAGAAATACAAAATCAATATCATGTACCCGTCAAAGGAGGTTGTAAAGACAGAAAAGCATTCCAGTTTTGAATAAATTGCCCCCCACCCCACCCCACCCGCAACAATCAGCACATTGATTGGAAAGCCAATATCATAATGACCTAACTTCCCGGAGAAATGGAGGGTGGCCAATAAATATGATCAGAATTAGGCTGGTTTGATGTGACTGAACTAATCAACACAAGCCTACAGGAAGCTAGGACAGATTGTGGGGCTGCTTGAGCAGATCAGTGGCCTTTACAAAGATGCAGTATGAGATGATCACTCAAACACACACACACACACACACACACACACATGACATTAGTGTCTAAAGGATACTTGATTCTGACAAGCTGATAAATCAACATTATAAAGCTTTACATCTGCTTGTCCATACACACACACACACACACTCCACAGAAAATATCATCTTATTTACAACCACAGCCTCACTGCGGGTAGAAATGGTATTAGATTCTTGATGACAAATAAAAGAGTGAGGAAGAGAGGTGAGGATGATGCGGGAATGTCGGGATTAGGGGTTTTCTTGGGAAGCTACATTTTAGTATGCATGTTGATCCTGTTAGGCTGAAATGCAACCAACAATTCATAGAGTCCGCTCCACAGGAGAAGGGCCTCAACTCCTCTCTGACTACCTTCTGTTATCATCTGCACATGGAGCTATCGCTGGAAGAATATATTTACTTTAAAAGTCGCTGCTGTAATAGCATTGATCTAATTTCCATAAATTTTCCTTGAAATTTGATACTTTCCTTCATCAATATTAAAGAGGATGCTGGTGTGGCAAACTTTTCCTCCCATCCTTAAATTTGCTTTTGGATATTCCCTGGTGATGGATACCGTCAGTGTGTGAGTGATTCACATATTGGGCAGCTAGTGTTGCATACACTGGAGCACACACACACACACACACACACACACACACACACACACACAACACAGATGGAGTAAGCCTCATCACTACATCCATGACCCTGATTCATAAATCATTTAGATTCACTGTCAGGTCTAACTCTTCTCAAATACTAACAACCTATTCATTAAATGTTACCAGTAAATCCCCAGTTTCTTTTTCAAGTGCATAAGTTATCTGTATGACCCACTTAACCTATTGTTTGTCTGTATTTCATATAACCACACATACATTACAGTAGATGGTAGCAGCATGAGATTTCCAGTTGATCATGCTGTTTATGAGATCATGTCTCTTACAGATATGGCTTACTGAAAGGACAAAATTTGCCACGGCTTTCTAAAATAACTCATATAAGTGCTTTCTGGTCTGGGAGAAGTTTTTTGTCTGTGCTCATATGACTGCTACACAAATCTTCCAGCCTCTGTTGTAAAGATTTGATTATGTTCAAGCAGCTTCAACTTGATGAAAGTTGGGGAAAGATTGCGGTCATGGTTAACACAATGAAGCATTTAGAAGGTAAAGAGACACATATTTCCCTCAGGAGATGGTGGAGACCAAAAACAGAATTTTAAGTAGAGTGATGTTAAAGTTATACTTAACAGTTGGCCAGACACATGACTCTGCTGGACGTGTAAACAGGCAACTGTTACTTAACGTATCAATAATATAAGGTGATAATGTGTCAGTTGTTGTGTCCACAGCTTGTTTCCACTGTGCCATTTGACCAAAAAATCAATAATTGTATGTTCAAGTTTAGGGAACTGGAACTACTTTGTTAAGGATAGTGAACGATTGTGGTCATAGGATCTTAACAGCTGTCTCCAGTTTCAAAGATCTCAACCTCTTTAGATGATTTGTGGTGCAATAAGGCTGTGTTCAGAAAGGCAATGGCAGGCTACTGCATGAAAAAGTGCAGCCCCTTCATTTATTTCAATGAGACCAATGCATTGGCACAGCAGGGGTGCCAGCATTTAAGTCTCCAGTTGGCTAATCAAATACATGAAAGCACACTTTTGGTAGACACATCTGATGCTATCGTTTCTCATGTAAAGTCTCTCCCTTTATTTTGAATCTGTTTGCATTATCTCCAAGCAGTGCACGTCATTTTCCCATGTTGTATCTGATGAATGATGATTTGGCATAATAAGCATACATCGTATGATGATAATTAGATCTATGTAGCAGCACGTGATATATATTTTTATAAATGATAGCTGCATTAAGCATGACTAGTTAGATGTAGATAGTGAATGCCATCAGCACAGTATAAAGAAAGCAGAAAACAGTATAACAGGACTGTATTGTGTTGCCATCAAAGACATCAGTCCCAGCGAATGTCATTATCTCTCTACAAGCATCTATGTCCAGATGGCCCCCAACCTGCTGCTGCCACCACCAACAGCAGGTTCTGTTTGTGTAGGGGCATGCTCATGCTGTATAGGCTTGCATATGCATTGTAGTTAAATGAACAAATCTGGTCATATTTTCACCAACATAGAAAGATAGATAAAATTTGACTGTTTTTCAGCAATGCAGAAAAGCCAACAAGCCGTGGCATGTTTCCAGATGTGTGAGATGCTGCAGAGGACTTTGACCAGCAGTAGGAGAAGGTGAAGGGACCATGTTGCACCCAGTTTAGCATCCTCACACTCGGTTGTCAGGTTTGAATTTGAAACCCTGCCCTGCCCCTGGCTACCCCTCTGACATTTTAACCACTTGTAAGCCAGAGCTCAGCTATAGATCCTCAGGCAGGGCTGTCTTGGCTGCTCCCAATTCAAGGCTAAGGACAAAAGGTCAGGGGTTTCACTGTCAGACCTAAACTCTAAAAAGCTTGCAAAGTTTAGGCTGGTTAAATCAGCATTAGACATTACTTCTAAAAGTTAATTTTAAAAATAGGCACTCTCATAATTTGCTCATGTTTTATTCTTTATTCATTTTTCATTTGATCAGTCGGGCTTCTGCTGCTTCTTTAAATTGCTTATTTGTTCAAAATGTTTTGACAACAAAAACAAGCTACCAAACTTTGATCACTTTTGAGCCCAAATTGTTCTGTTCCTGTTAATATAGATTTATATCACATCATTTCTTTGACCTCCTCTGTCTTTCCATTTTTTTCCTTGATGCAGTTTATAAGCTGTTACAGTGCAGGATATGGTACACTGCATTAGGAAGAAAGTTGCTGAGTCATTTAGCAATGCAGGTGAAAATGCGTAGTTGTATGAGTTTGAGGAGACTAATGGCTGACGTGGGTGAGAAAGGAGGAAATAAGCAAGAGGATGCAGAGCTTCAGGGGTGAGACTGAAAATGAGTTAAGACTTGACTTGGACTTATTTAATTACTTGAGATTTGACTCCATATGTAGAGCACTTCACTTGACTTAATGTGTGAAAGCAAAAACAAGGGACTTGATCTCTTTGTACAAAAAACAAAAAACACTATCAACAGCTTTTAAAGGAAAATGCTAAAATGTTGTGTCCTTTCAATGGTCAGCACAGATTTTAAAGGTGCTCTCTGCATGAATTAACAGCTGTTTACTTACGAAGCTTCAGCTGTCATTATTTTTTACAAGTCAGGAGGATAGAATATGCCCTCTGGGCAACACTACTTCATCCTCTCATGTTGGGCTGAGGGCAGACAGGATACTAGTGACTTTGACAGTGACTCACTACAGCAGAGTGGTATTATGAGACAGAGTAGACTACAGCTTGCTTTTTAGCTTACTAATTTCAGAAGGAGAAAAGTGATTGAAAAAGAAGCAAAAGGGTTAACACTGGTGTTGCTGTCCACCAATGGAGACAGACATTGACATAAAAGGAATGAAGTTTGATGTTGAACTTGCAACATTTCTTGTAGACTAATAATTAAATAGCTGCTAATTCTAGCGCTGGCTCTGCAGTGACAGCAGAAACTTACATATAGCACCTTTAAAGACTTGGAACTGATGTACAGTTTGGTTATGAAGACTTCTGACTTTCCCTCAAGGACTTAAGACTGACCAAATACTTGATCTAAAAAGACTTGAGACTTCAGTCAGACTTGTCTTGACTGACTTGAAACTTGACATGGACTTGCCCCACGAGACTTAAAAACAGTTTTGTTAAAATGACAGGTGAGCCAAGAATAAGAGACAGTAAGTTAAGAGCACAGGCAGTAGATGATGTACGAGACACTAAGTGGAGTTTTGGAGAGGTGAAGGTGAGACATTGGGAGAAGTAAGGATGGGGAAGTAGGCACACAGAGACATGAAGGGTCTGACTGAGACAGGGGGTGGGGGGGTGGGGTGATTCAGGCAGCAGGTGAGCGTGTGCCACCAGGGGGATTCATCTGTCCTGGGTTCAGACAGGGCCTCATTAGTGAGCAGTGAATTACACTCCAGACACGTCTTTATGTAGACTAATCATATTACAGCTAGTGCGCTCAGCTTCACCCCAGGGGGAGACAGAGGGAGGAGGAGGAAGGGGGGGGGGGGGGCAGCGGCGGTGGAGGTTGGAGAACTTTACAATCTGATTTGTCCGGGAGAACTCAGTGTGATCTGGCACTCCAGGCCCGGCACCGTTTTAACTGTCACAATAAATACCATCTGCGTGCGTCGCGGCTCTCTATACTGCTCATCTCCTCTCTCTCTATTGTCCACCTACTAACTTTCATCCTTCCTCAAACATTTCTCCTCCTCTGTCTCTCACCTCTCTCCTCCCAAGCCATCCCTTTACGTTGTCAGTTCTGACAAGCTGCTTTATTAAATGTGGTACTCTGACCTGTTTTAGTCATTAACCTTCATAATTGAATTGGTTGATTGCTCCACCAAGTCCTCTCATGTACATATTTGTTACAGGGCCCGTCAGATTGCAGGGAAGCTGGCAGTCGGGCGCTCGGGGCAGCTGTCGGGCATGAGGGACCGGGGGCGGAGGCGGCGGGGAGGAAAGGGAGGCACTGGTGCATGCTGGGGAGGCAGAGGATCGGGTGTGAAGTGAGAGAATGAGGTGGATCCCGTGACACTTGTCAGGTAAGGGCAAGCCTTGTAGGAGACACGGAAATGTACGGTAGCACCTGCACCAGAGAGGGAGGTGGGGAGAGATGGAGATGGAGGGAGGAAAGAGAGGCTTGCAGTAGAGGTCTAGAGATGAGAGGGGCCATTGAGGCTGAGAGGGTGAATGGTAGTAATATGAGTGTGAATGGCACACTGGGCTGGTTTCAATGAAGCATATATCATCTTGCTTACACTGGCTGCGGCCCTTGGAGTCTCTCCTGTAGCTGTCGAATTTTGTCAGCCCATTAGGGCATCAGCCTCCTCCGCCATCTTTTATACCTTTATTTCACTTCAATATATCTTCCATTATATCTTCTCTATTTGTTCCTCCTTCCCATTCATCTTCATCCTGGTCCTTCTCATCCTCCTCCTACCTCCTACCTTATAGAAATCCTCCTTTGTGAGAAACCGTGGTTTAAAGCTAAGGCAGTATGAGAATGTGAACTTTGTCGATGAGTGAACTAATGTAATCATTCCATCTGATGTTCCCATTGACTCTTTAAAAACAGATAACTTTTAGGTTCTTATATTGTTTTGATCTTGTTATTTGTATGATTTTAAACAGATTTTATTGACTCCTCTCTTTTTATTGCTTTCTGGTAGAACCATTTTGACTTTAGTTATGGTGATAGCTTATTTCTGGCTATTACAGCATTTACTAGTGCTAAAGCGGTTATAGTGATTATGAGACCACTTTTTGGTTGTCAAAATATACAGATCTTTAACTTTCTGAACATGCTAGCTTATTAAGTATTGTCTGAAATAGACTTAAAGTAAATAAGAAATTCATGAGTTTTATAATTGTGGTTGAGACTGTATGTCATCATTGGATGGATTTACAATTTGACAGTCCGATCTATTCAGATATTCATCTGAATTTTCCTCAAGCAATTAAACTTTCCTTTTCGGTAAATTGAGATCTGCAGATGTTTGACACAGATTTTCAGTTATTAATGAATTACAAGTACTTGTTTTAATGGCTGATACTGACTTCTTCTGTCGTATACCATAAATGATTGCTTTCATATCTTGGCTGCTACTAGTTGGTTGATACAGATATTCAAGATATAGGCATAGGTATAACTTTGGTATTACCTTTTCCATCATCGGAATTACGTGTTTTGATTTGACCCATGCTGGTTTGTCGTAAATTCCATAGACATAAACATAACATTCCATCATATAAACATTTACATTCTTTGACATTTAACCATTAACTAAAATGAATAATATGAGCATTGTTGCTATAACATGAACATGTTACTGTTATACTTTCTTGAGCATGTGAAGTATCCGACAGTCACTGGAGCAGTCTTCACAGTAGACAAAAACAAAGACAAGCCTTTATCATGCAGAGAGAATAAACACCAGCCCACAAAAAGTTAGTCTTACTGTTGGCTAATAACTGATCTAGAAAGTACTGGTAGATGATTTAAATAATATTAATAAAGGTGATCGGTTATAACCTATAAACCCTTTATAAATTTATATTATTTTATTCTTTATAGCTTACAGGATTCGATTTTTATAAGCTTGCTATAATAAAATGCGGCGGAAACTATAAGCGCACAGACAGCCATTAGTCCTGAAAGTCATCGGCACACGGTGCTCCTTGCTGTTCCTTCCTCGCGTTTGTCGGCTGTGTGTGTGAGCTGTTCGAAATTGTATGTGTATGTACGTGTGGTATGTGTAGTCGTAAATGCGATGGTCTTTTATCCTCATCATCACTATGGTTTTGAAGCTCAGCCGAAATTGTAGATGCAGGGGCAGGAATCAAACAGCAGAACAATGGAAGCTTCCTCCAACCTCTATTGGGCTCTCAATAAACCAAAACTCCTCCAAACTATCAGCCACTGGATTCGCCTCCTACACCAGCAGTCTGAAGTGGTATGGACATGGCATACTGAAAAGCATGCTTATGTGTGTGTGTGTGGTAGGTATAGGTGGCAGGGCAGAAAGCCAGGCCACGGGCAGACAGACAGACAGACAGAAACACTTTGAGGAGGTCGGCACAGCTGCAGTGGCTATATTTTTTCTGTGTGTGTATGCAGCGGTAGATGGGAAGGCTGAAGTCTCACATTCACGGCACCTGCTGCGTCCCAACTTTTGCAGCCAGCCATAAAAACGCGTTTTCAGGTGTGTGCTGGCGCGTGCCTCTGCGGTAGATGTCGCGGTGCCAAGACTTGGTGGTGGCTCTGCTGGTGCAC
>BRZM01000950.1:0-28730 GCA_033238685.1 Lates japonicus
TAGAGGAATATATATAGGACAGAGAACAGCCTGTAACATCTCAGAAATGTGTCTTTTACATACTTGAGTGAAAACTGACTAAAAAAGAAGTTGGAATCTGGTCTCTGAGGACATTTCTGAACTTTTAACTCTGGGGACATTACTGCATTTTCATCCCTGTTCTCCAGACCATATTATCCTACTAAAGCTACTGTCTAATCTTCCCAAAAAAATGTGAATAATCCTCCAAAAAAAATGCCAAATGCTATACCTAATTGTGTGTTAGTTGGCACAAACAGCTGTTGTCACAGGAAGGCATGGGTCCCTCTCCCACAGCCTGAAGCCTGAGTGGAAAAGTACAAGGTTTGCAGGAGATGAGATTAAATTCCATTCTCCTTCTGAAAGCCTGTGCTCGAGGTGACGTTTTTTTTTTTCAGTCTTCATTTGGCCCTGGCACGGCAGAGCCAAATGCCTCCAAGTGTAAGACAGACACAGTGAGTGCTGGCTCGGACGCATTGCCCTCTTGTCTGTGTTTCTGATGCCTTGTGTTCTGCAGCTGCATGCTATTAAGCAGTGTCTGTGCCTGCCTCTGTGCCCGTTTCTCCCATTTTATCGCCACATGCATGGTGTGGCCTCAGGATTGCAGTGAAAGCACTCCTTTATGCAGCTCAATAAAGTCGAACTGGAGTTTGAAACATGGTGAGACATGCTGTATTGTGCAACCCTGGGTGGTGAGTTAAAATGTAAAATGCACAGAAAATTCTGTATACAAAACAGTTTTTTATGGTGCTGATATTGTGCAGTGCAGTGCTGAAAACCATCTGTGTTTTTCATCTGGTGTTGATGCAACCCCTTAATTGCTGTCCTCTAGTTGAATTAGCAAACAAATAGAACTTCTCTGCTCCTATAACTCAGTCAACACTGCCTTTTTGATTTATCTCAAAATACAGAATATACAGAGTATCTTGCCATTATGTACTGTATTTCACTTTTTCTTTCTCTGATGAAAGACATATTTTTTACCTAGCTAAAACAGTTATTTTTAAACAATTTTCCATGGTACTAAAAGTGCTATTGTTGCACTCTACTTAGTTTAATGACATCTGGGTAAAACGTGCCCAAAGGGAACTGCTGTCCAAATGATGACCAGGATGCTCTGATGCTTGTATGGGCTATCACAGGGCTCCAGGAATGAGCTCAAGCCTCATATCACTGAGTCATTTCCTTTACAGGAACCCAGAGGATCCTGCAAAAACAGCATGTCTGTGCTGACAACCATTCAATAACATGGCAGTGGTAAGCCCACGCATTTTCTGCCATCTTGCATGTCTGTGTTTCTCTGCACAGCTGCACTGGGAAAACTAAACCTTTGTAGGACTCATGTAAGGTGAAGATTTCTTTCTGTTGGTACTGAGATATGTTTCTCAGAACTGCATGATAAAGGGCAAAATCACTGCCTCTGTCAGTTTTGAAACCTTTGCAGGCGTAGAAAGACTCTTGATTTATGTCCATTCTAGCTTTTTCCACTCATAACTTCACCGTCTATACCTGTGTGGGGAAAAAGTACCAAGAATACCAGTCTCTCTGTCTGTGACAGCAGCATAAGCCACCTTTTAACTTCTGTGCCGTTGTCTCTCAACCCTCCCGGTACACTGCTGAACATTCATGTCACCTGCGGAAATCTGCATATTTGTAACCTGAGCCGAAAATGGCTGATAAGTAAAGTTTGTCCTGGTCCTTTTCTTGCATCTCACAATGTTTGCACTCACCAGATGCAGGGTGAGTCATTGCATAGTCATTCAATTGGCTTAAATTACCTCCTTTCATGGTCAACAATGAGCTCAGCTGAAGAGACTAAAGCGGGGGAAGTAGGGCCTTCTGGGAATGCTCCATTTGTTCATGAATCCTGACTCTAATTGGTTGTTATTGCGACTGGCAGTCACCATGCTGTAGGGGTGGAGTAGGCCAGTGTTTGTTTCATACTCCTCAGTCTGGTCCACACCAGGCTGCCATATATAACAGACAGACAGTTGTAATTGCTGGAGAGGAGACTGATAAAAAAGACATCACCATGGTCACATGACGAGAACCAGGATGGAGCCTCACTATCAGCTGACCTAATCTTTAGGGCTACGATTGAACGACAGCAGTTTTGATCATCAAAGACTCATTGAAGTCATTTTTAAGCAAAAACTTTTAGTTTAGTTCCAAGGTTCTAACTTCAAAAAACATGTTTTTTTTTAGCATTCTACAATAGTAACTAAATACTGTCGTTGTGGACTGTTGGTCAGACAAAATGAGCTGTTTTGAATACAGCTTAAGGAAATTGTTAAGGGCAATTTTCACCATTTTCTAACATTTAATTGGCCTATATTGGCCATAATTGTTGGTTGCTGCTGTACATAATGTTGGACATTAAGAACAAATGCGTGTCACGAGTTTGCAGATCCCACAGTCCCAACTGTTTATTTTCATTAAAAGTTTTTAAAAAATGGTTTCAGTTTATGAGTCAGAGAAGAAACTTTAAGTTCTTCCACTGCACAAGATATTTATAGGTTTTTGTTTGCACTTATCAATATTTTAACATATTGACAATGGATCAATTTACATTGTGTATTGTGAAATGGATTGAAGGCACAGAGATCAGAGAGAGCGTGTTGTTTTGATGATTTGACTCACGACTTTACTGTTTTGTTTCATTAAAAGCTGTCATCAGTGCTGTCTCTCATCAGCAAAACCTCTCTATTTTTAACTACCTCTACTCTCCTACCTGCTCACCACCAAGAAGGTGCCGAAGTTAACAGCTTGCGTGTGAACAGTGGTGCATTTAGCAGCTAGAGAGCTAGTATTTCCCTCAGGAGGTGGTAGAGACCAAAAACAGAACTAGAAAGGATTGAATATTTGACTTATATTCATCAAGTGGCCAGAAAAATAACTACAAATAAATGCAATTCTGCTCAGCATCTGCTGGATGTGTAAAAAGACGACTGTTCACCATAACAACTTAACTATGTCAGTATTGTGTTTACAGCTTGTTCTTCTGCTGTCAACTGGCCAGAAAAAAAAACAGTAATGCTGACTTAAAATGATTGAGTTATTAGAATAGTGGTCATTTAATTATATGTCTGTCAATTAATGATGTAATTGTTTCAGCAAGTTTTCAAATGGCATTTTGCCTTCATTAAGTTTTTAACAGCAGGCACTAGTGGAAATTACAAGAGGGGAGAGAGAGAGAGGGAGATGACATGCAGCACATTTGGTTAGATTTAAGTACAGGCCGCCACAGCTACACATTTCGCTCTGTCGACCTCACCAGGATGCCCCGCCTGGTAACCACACTGAAATACTGAAGTCTGTCAAACGAAGGCCCCACCCAGAGCGAGTCACAGGCAGTCTATTTGCTCCGTGGACTATTATGCATTGACTAACATCCCAGTAAAATCCCTCCCTTCGCTGTTCTCCTCCTCTTCTCCTCTTCATGACGTAGTAAGTGCAGTTACAACCCTGCCCCTGTGCTAGGACAAGGCAGCTGTTGTCATGTGCTTAGGGATAATGTGCAGGCTGCGTCTGACTAATGGCTGGCTCTCCTGTATCCCTGTCTGCTGTTAGCACCATACCAACTGGGCCATCCAGATCAATGAGGCACTGACAGGAGGGATATAGAAAATACATACACATGCAAACACTGACACAGTCTGATATACCGTATATTTACTTCTATCTTGATTTGATATGATTTTAGGATTTGATAAATTGGTTTCCTGTCATCTGATAACCTTTTAACAAATTTATGCCGATGATTTGTTCGCCGTTTACTCACAGTCCATCCTGCAAACTTATAGGCTGAAATATTCACACTTGACAGCCTCATGAATGTCTATAAATCTAACGCAAGCTGTGACAGTTCAAAAGGGGAACTGAGATGCTCTGTTGCAGAGAACGCCTGTTGGTTCACTGCTAGTATCGCTTCAGATCTGGGATGAAGCATCGAGGCTGGGCAGGGCCACTGCAGAGTGATCCCATGTGACTCAGACCACTACACATTTTCCTTATACCACATGGGGTGTCTTGGTCCAGCTTCACAGAGGGCACATGTGGGCATCTGCTGGAAATGTGTGTGTGTGTGTGTATGCGTATGTGTGTGGTCCATGTGAAATTGTGGATAGTCATTTAGAAGGCGGACACATGTCCACCCACATGTTTTTTTTCTTTTGTTTTGTCTTTTGTTTGTTGAATGATTTATACGTCTTTCTTCATTTGGAAGCCCCATGAAATATATCCCCTCTTTTCTGCTTGAGTCTGGTAATGTCTTGTCGCACTCTCCCGCTGCAAAACATGCCAAGACGACCGGGGCACTGCAGAGCTCCAGACAGATGGCGGCAGCATCTAGCTCTGGCAGAGGTGGGCACGGACGCTGCCCAGCGGAGACAGCAAGAGGGATTGAAAGTGATGCTTTCCAGACCCCGGCCACATGTTATTATTCTGTCTGGGCCAACTTATGAAAGATAAACTAAATACTTAACATTGTTTGGCCCTGTCCTTCAGGCTTCAAAAGATAGAATCTTTTCTATCACCTCCTCTCCTGTTTAACACCCCCCATTTCAAAATACAATTGGGACTGGTATGCAACTTCGTCAGTCACACAGGCATTTCAAAGCAAATAAGCTCCACCCTGCAGCAGTGGGAAAAGCAGGGATAGTGTGTGTGAGAGTGTGTGTGTGTGTCAGGGGGGTGTACTAAACATTGCCATCTCTAACTTCTGCCAGTCTGTGGCAAAGAAGACGGTAGGGGGTGTGTGGCCTTGGGGTGTCCTGATCCATTTATTCTTCAACCCAACATCAGCCCCTCCCGTCCTTTAGCACCCCGAAACCTGCCTTTGGGTATCGTGTTGTTGGGACACACCTCAACACACACACACATGCGCACACACACACGCTAACAAGAATACGACCTCCAGTCTCCCTCCCCCCGCTGTCTCTGTGTGATCACAGTGACTCCCTGAGGGTCAGCACAGAGGGACTTCCAGAGCATCATCAGAGAGACCTCTCACCTGTGTGTGTGTGTGTGTGTGTGTGTGTGTGTGTGTAATATGGACAGCTAGAGGACAGTTTGTTCACACCCCTCTGCCCCAGCACCCCTTCATGTGATCATCATCATATCTGCCCCCTGCGCCTCATGATCAGGGGTGTTGTCTCACATTCAGGGACAGAGACAGCTATGAAATTAGAAGCGTTAGTGATTACATCAGAATAAACTGTTCATTCCTTCTGATTCTCCTGACTATACTCTGGTATGTTGTTGTGCTCAGTTTAGGACTACAGATCAGTGGAAAAATAATTGATTATTATTTATTATTTATTTTTTGTTGTTGTTTTTTAGTCTTAACTCGCTTTGAGTTTATTAGAGGGGTTGTCAGGCAGTGAGGCAGGCATTAGCTGGTTATCTGAGTCCCCTGCTGCTTGTGGTTTTTTACACTTTTGGACATCAAAACTAGACATGACCCAGATATGTGTTTCCTGCCTGAAACTGTGTAGGTCTGTTCTTATTTTATGGCCTCAGAAAACACTTGCCATCCCCTTGCACAAGGACTTTTCTCCATTCTATCTCTGCTCCTCCCTGACTCGCTTGTCTTTCAGTGAAATTAAACTGATCTAATACGTCTCCTGACCTTAGCCCCTATCTCTCTCTCTCTCTTTCCCTCTCTCTCTACAAGGTGTAGATGCTCCAGGTGCAGCGGGACCCAGCCTCCGTGTCAGAGAGGGACGAGGCTGCTCCCACCTGGGCCACAGCACTCCTCTGAAACTCGGCTTGTGGTCTCTCTCTCTCTGAGCACTAAACTGCTCAGGTCACAACAGGAGGAGGAGGAGGACGACGACAGGGAAGCCATTTTGTGAGGTGACACTGTCTGTGCAGAGAAGGAGCCGGGGTGGTCATCACTGGGATATTTTAGGCTGCTCCCTGCCCTCTGAACCCCACCGCCATGACGACTGCGGTGCAGCCCAGTGAGCTGGTGTTTGAGTTCGCCAGCAACGGGATGGACGAAATCAATCAGGTACGTATCGCATCAGAGAGGCCCCAACTTTTTAAATAGTTTGGTTTTTTTAATGCATAACTTGGCTTGTAGTCTACATTTTTTTATTTCATCTAAAGACCTTTGGACCAGTGTTTGACCATCCATCTTTTTCAACCACATGTACTGTATGTGATCTTGTTGATAAATGTAAGACTTTTCAGAACAGGACAAACAAAACTTGTGTAAACAGCATGGTCACTGGGGCAGGATTAGATGTGGCTCAGTGCCCTGTGATTTTTAACTCTGGGAACATGTTAGGGAGCGAGGCAGGCGCAGGGGAGGATGGAGCAGAGAGGAGGTCTGGGAAGAGGAGTGTGGGCTGTTTGGGAGCACAGAAATGGAAAGATTGAAAAACCTGCAGCGAGGTTAGGGTGCGTGGGAGGGAAAAGGGTGGGGCTTGGCCATGAATGTGTTTATGACACAAAGGTTACTGTGTGTGTGCATACGATGTGAACCCTGTGCCTGTGTGTCTTTTCATTGCCTGGTCAGGTGTGCAGTTATCTCATCCCCACACCCGTGTCTGAATCCTGTGGAGCAGGCTTGATTGTAAGTGTGGATGTATGTGTGTTTATGTGTACTGGTATCTGTATTTGTGTATCTAGAGTGACAAGTTGTCACTGGATCCCTGAATAGCACCGGTTCAGGCCTAACCTGACAGACCAGTTACAAGGTTGCTTGGAAGGGCTGGGATAATACCTCTAAAAGGTCTTGCATTGTTCCAGCGCTACAGTTTTGTTCCTTGCTGCACCCACTTAGCCTGTTATGCAAGCAGTTTGCCCCTATTTACCAAGATCTGGAAATGCCCCTAAAAAGGAACAGCACACTAACGTACTGCCACGGTGGCCATTTTGTTTCTGCTGGCTGTTGTAAAGATATATTTTGGCTACTATAAAACTGTCAGCGATGAGTAAAATCATAGAGTAGATACTTTAATGATTAGCCTTTCTATATCAGTCAATAAGTAGCTCACTAAGGTGTATCATGTAATGACTGCAGGGTGCTTACTTAGCTTTTGATTCTCTACACAATCTATCTCTGATCCACCTATAGATAGCCATAAAATCTCTTAATTTGAAATAAAAATGAAAAGTAAAGTTTCTACATTTTAAGCTATAGTAACACATGTATTTGGCTTTCAGGTGAATCAACCAGTTTTTAAGCGTGATAGTATCTCTCATGCTTTAGGTGGATATGCTTTCCCAACTGTTGTGATTCTGAGGATGTTGTAAGTGCACGTTGGACTCAATTGTGGTTGGGCAGGTAAAGCAGAAGAGAGTGGGGTGTTGAGGGGGAACAGCCTGCGCAGATGCTGTTGCTTTCAAAGGCAGAATGGGGAACTTAAAAATGCAAATGGACCCGATTCTTATCACTCCTGTTCCCCTACTAGAAACACTGTTCAAGTCAACAAAGAGGAAGAAGCAGTTAAAACCTTTATGATGTTCAGTATAATTGTCACACTGTGTTGCACGTCTGCTGCCGGTTCTCCTGTGAGCCCCACCTTTTTGCAGTGTTACACAGTTTTCTCTTCTCCATAGTTATTATCTGTCGCAGTCAAATCAACACATGGTTTACATGACAAAGCAAGAATAGACTAAAGGTGTTCCCAGCAAAAACAGGATCCAGTTAACATCAAAACAACTCTGGAGACAGCATCTTCAGATGTCTCCTGCTCCGTCAGCAAACTGTGTGGGACTCTGCGTTGGATGGGAGGGGGTGAGGGGTGGGGGTTGGGAGGTGCTGATGTTTCAGAAGCTCAACAGACAGTCAAAATGCCTTTGTCTACACACACACATACACACATACTTGACTCTCACTCAAGGACAGCAAACATCATTTAAGTCCAGACGAGGAGATGTGGTAGCCTCCCTGTCTAGCTATCTGATAATATGTCTACCAAAGGCTCCGATTAATGGGAAACATTCAGTGTATGTCAGTGAGACATTGATAGCGCCTGTAGTCAAAGCAAAACCTAGAGTTTTTATTAGCCCCAGGAGGCCTCGTGGTTTTGCTGCTAGATGACACAAGCTGTTTGTTGCTGATCTTCAAAGTCATGATAGACATCTTGTGCAGCCATCTTCCTCTAAACTCAGACACCTATATCACAGGATATACAGTGCATATGATCAACGCATTAACAGCTTTGGCACATTATTGCTGGTTCTGCTTAGTAGTCGTGACCATTTAACACCATGTTTAAATAATGAGCTGGTCTGTTAGTTTCCTGGTTAAAGTGTAGCCAAAATGGGAGTGTTGCTGACTCCGTTGCCCCTATTTCCCACCCCCACGACTCAATGCCCAGACACCTGGTATGCCTCGAGGTCCAAACCAACAATGGACACTTGTGCAAAGAGACAGATACGCCTTTATTCATGTTTCTCTTACTGCACCTTTTTGCCTGTCCACTTCCCCCTTTAATCAGGATGTCATTTTAAGAATGTGGTTTTATTGATCCACATTGTTTGGTTAAAATTTAAATAAATTACTGTATAATTCAAACTTATATTTAAAAAGAAGAGAAGACAGGCTGCCAGTTAATATTTTCTTTCTTGTTAACTGCTTTTCAGTGGAGTGTTTTGTACATGAGAGTTTTGTGATACATTTCAATCGAAACAACACATTTTCTGAGGTTTGTTTTTTTCCACATAAGTATTTGTCTGGTAACACTGTAAGTTACAATGCTAGTGATTAACTGTAATTAATTAACTGAAAGTATACCAACTGAAGACTGTTGTTATTTCCTGACAAATAGTATTAAATTACAAAATTCTTTTCCATACATTTCATGGAAAATACAGACCAGGACCTCATTAAATGATCGTAATGATAGTAATTTAAAATATTTCAGTTAATTGGTTACAGTTAATCACTGTTGCTGCAAGTCTACTCGGGCCTAAAGTCAGATGAGGTGTGATTACATTCAACGTGCCATTAAAACATGTTTGTCCAGTTATGCATACATTCAGTTTTGGTTGTGACACATATTTGACCTACATTTTACTTATCTTTTAACTTCAGAAAAGATTTTTAATGATGGAATGCACTTGATTGGCAGAATCAGTGCTGCTAAAATGAACAATTTATCAAAATGTCTTTATTTGTTTCAGTGTGATTTGGACACACAATTCATTTAGAAACTGTTCCTTAAATAGCCAAAGCAGTTTCACTAGCTGCTTGGCACTGACATGACAAAAGAAAACGATTTGAGTACTTTTTTTGTAGTGTAGTTTGCTGCCATCTCCTGGTAGTCAGCTGACTCTGAGTGGTTTTGCATCAAAATGTAACCTGAGGTGACCTTTTAATTTTAAAACAAAAGTCATGATTATGGATTAAAAATGTTAATTTCATTTAATGATTTTTAAATCAGATCTTTCTCAACCTCTCATGCCGTATGCTTATTATACAAGTAGACCAGAACCAGAGCCAGAAAAACATCAAAATAAGAGTTTAGAGGACCATATGACTCACTTATTCAAAGGACTGAATTAGTCCCCACGTCCCTCACACTGACACGAACCAAGCGCCCAGTGAGAACCCTTGACACGGTCTGTGTTTGAGGGGCTTGTAGGTACGCTGTGCCTCTCAGCTGTTCCTCAGTGGTTCGGCCCAGGCTCCCCCTGCTCCTTCCTGCATCAGACTGTGCAATGCTTGAGATGAGACGGCAAGGTTAGAATTCCCAAAGCACGTTTGGGACACGATGAAGGAGGTGCTTGCCTGCAGTTCATGATTGACCCATTAACATTCATTTGAGTTTATATAATTTCTGAGCATAAGATTAACTCCTCAGGAGAAGTAGGCCAAATCAAACATCTGGTCTCTGTCTTCTTCAGTGGGTCCCTTTGGACTGCTGCAACACCACAGAAATGAGCACTCCTTCATGCTGTGTGCCTCCATATTAGCTGAAATTGAGAATGAATCCACAATATTTTACAAGGCAATAAAAATAAGAGACCAGATCGGGTTATAACATTAATCTGATGTCATCTGGGGTTTTTATATTGCATTTATGATGTGTAGTGAAGGAATTAATGGTGTTTTTATTGCGTATACACATATGTGTTTGCAAAGACCGTCTGTCCTCTGCCTCCCAGTGGTAACTCCTGTGCTACAGCCTCTCATACATTTCTCTGTATGTGTGTGTGTCTTTTTTCCCTCCAGCTGGACGACCCGTCAGTATTCCCAGCAGTGATTGTTGAGCAGGTGCCTGCAGCCGACCTGCTGCAGGTCTACTCAGGCCTAGAGTCAGATGAGGTGCCCAATGGCATCATGGTGGACACCACCCTCCATGTGGTGGAGGAATCATCCATTCTGGGAGGAGGGGTGGACCTCTCAGGTAAGGATGTTTTAAATTACTTTCTAAATTACTTAATTTAAATGACTATCATTTAATGAGGCCCCTGGTCTGTATTTTCCATGAAATGTATGGGAAAGAATTTTGTAATGTAATACTATTTGTCAGGAAATAAAAACAGTCTTCAGTATACTTTCAGTTAATTACTTACAGTTAATCACTAGCATGCCCCCGTAGGTCACCTGAATATACAAAAATGTAAATTTGCTTTCATGCAAACATAAAATTCAGCATACATGAAAGACAACCTTTCCAATAATAAATGACTGAAGACTGTTCTCTGTTTACCTTTAGAATTAAATTAATGTCTTCAGACATATCTGATATATTTGATAAAGACGCAGACAAACCAAAACACCATAATATGAAAATGTATTTACCTGCAGGGATCTCATATTGATGAATTTATCTTTGTCTGGTGCACAGAAACAACAGTCTCAGGCGCGGAGGACAGCATGGAGACGAATGAAGCCGCAGCCGCTCTTCTTAACATGGAGTCTCCAAACAACATTTTGGATGAGAAGCGTATGAGTAAGTTCATTTGCATTGTTAATATTCTACTGTTTCAAAATGGTTCAAAAATCTTTTAGTTTCGATGCAACATTAATCGTATTTGCATCATGAGACTCGTTCTGGATGTTCTATTCATGGTTTGTCTGTGTTCCTGCATCTCTTATTTATGTTTAGTTCACACCTATGGCACTCTGCTGGAGTCAGACCTGACATACGCCCCACTGAGGCCTGACCAGATGGACAATAGTGCCCTTGACATGTCCCTAGATGAGGATACTTCATCCATGGATGAGATTACCCAAAAGTGTCCCTTAAAACCTCTGAAAAAAAACAAAGGTAACACTGTGCTGCTCCTCCTCCTCCTTGTTAAAACACAGGAATGATCTCTTGTACTAAAATTTCAGTGTTGTAGGTAATTGGATGATTTCACTGTGACCTTACACCTCATAACACACTACCCCTCAATTTGAATCATAGTGCGGAAGCCGCGGGCGGTGCGTCCCTGCTCCCCTATCACCACCCCTAACCTGCCACTCAGGAAGAAAAGCAAAGAGGGCAAAGGTAAGCCTCACTAACTAGTCCGCTTTTCTGTAATGAGCCAATAAAAATCAAGGTCTTTCCTCCTCTTGTGTGCGCTCTGTTTCCTCCTGTGGAGTGTGCAAACAGCAGTCCTCAACCCCTGCAGTCCGGCTGGGTTGAATCTGGCCGAGTTAATGGATGAGGGGCTCTCAGAGTGCTGTGTTTCACAGGGAAACAGAAGTGATTGCAGGCTGGAGGGCACGCTGATGCTCTACCGATAGAAGCAGACTAGTGCTGCTCAATGTGAACCCTTATTGCACCATACAGTGTGACACAAAGAGGGAGGGGGCTGGAGACGGCAGGTTCAGCTGCATGCATATACATCACCCTGTCATGGTGTCTGGGATTCAAGTGACTACTGGGAGCGTTGCTGTTTTTAACCACTTCTGGCCACAGTATCTCACAAATTAGAGTAATCTACTCCCAGGCTCGGTATAATTAGTTCCCTTCCAGAGCACACATGCACACACACAACTGACACAACAGTGGTTATAAGAAAAGAGTAGTTTCTGCTGTAACCCCAGAGCTGCCATATGACATTTTTAAGTAAAACTCTAAGGAAAATTGCTAAATAAATTATAGATGTCTGTAGCACAGCTCTAAGGCCCGACTATGAATGTGTGATATGCTTGAATGTTAAAAATATGACTTAAATTATTCCCCACCCACCCCCAATTTGCAGGCAACACCATCTACCTGTGGGAATTCCTTCTGGCTTTACTGCAGGATAAAAACACCTGTCCCAAATACATCAAGTGGACACAGCGGGAGAAAGGCATCTTTAAGCTAGTGGACTCCAAAGCCGTTTCAAAGCTGTGGGGCAAACACAAGAACAAGCCTGACATGAACTATGAGACTATGGGAAGAGCTCTGAGGTAAGAGGAACATGCACATGAGCACCATTTTCCAAAGCGCCGTTGTCATGGCCATTAGCCCCCATTTAGCACCGAACCCTGCAGACACAATTCCACAGACATGTTCATAATAACGCCCTGGAATGATGGTTTAAAATTTTATGAGGCTCTTAGATTTGAATGGTGATCATGTCTATAACATGTTAAACAGCTCTTCATCTACTTTCTCTTCTAGGTACTATTATCAAAGAGGCATCCTGGCTAAAGTGGAGGGGCAGCGGCTGGTGTACCAGTTCAAAGAGATGCCAACTGATCTGGTGGTGATCGAGGATGAGGATACGGGCTCCGATGCCAACGCCGGCTACGGTAATCAGAGGTCCACCAATGGGAGGTCTATGGTCCGCGGAGGGTCCAAAGGGCACGGGAGGGCTCACGGTCAACACCAAGTCTCAGTGAAGCAGGTGAAGAAGGAGCCTAGTGATGAAAGTCTGTACCAGGAAGCTAATGGTGAACACGCCGGGCAGCTCCTTCAGTCTGTCCATGTGTTGCACACAAATCAAGGGTCAGGAGTGCAAGATCCGACACATATGAGGTAAGACACATTCTTGATGTTATAAACACTGTTACCAGAGAGCTAAATGAGGAAGGCTTTCATTTCAGTTATCTTATCTTAGCATAAAGACTGGAAATAGGGGGGAATAGCTAGCCTTTTTTTTGCCTAGTTGGCCTTTAGATGAGTTTCTGAGTTGTAAAGTTTGTTTATTTGGGACACATGCACAGAAATGTATTCACGTAATATGACTGACTGAACCCTTTATTAATGGCTGCGACTTGTCACTGTTTGGGTAAACCTCTGATGCACCAGGGTAGACACAGCAACAGCAAAACTCTGTATGATCTAATCCAGTCTAACCCAGTAGCTCTGTAATAAACTGTAGCTTTGTGAGTCATAAATGTTCATTTATTCGTTGATGTCAGAAAGTTATTTCACCAATTTTTGGTGATGTTTTTAGACTGCAGTTTGTGTTGTACAGATTTGCTTTAAATTCTACTTGCTGTGTCCACTGCTTGTATCATTACTGTATTATCAGTCATTCAGCTTTTATTTCTGAGCACTTAAATACTGTCTGCAGTTAGGAATCAAGGAGAATAATGATTTCTGCAGTGCAGCTGACAATGCTGTTTGTTATATTAATAAGGGCATTAGTTCTGCTGTTTAGGATCATAGCTGCGCACTGTATAACTTTCTCAACAGGGTTCCATTAAAAAATAATCCTTGTCTGTATTTGCAAAGATAAAAACTGAATATTCAATTACAACAGCTCTGACAAAGCAGATGAAGAAACACCAGCGCATATTCAGTTCATTTTGTCTTTTCAGGACCATCACTGCTCCTACATCAGTTCCCATGGTCTTGACATCTTCTGGCTCTCTTCAGTCTGTTCCCCTCACCACTGTTCTGGCCAACGGGGACTCCAGCCACTCCTCCCCGCCTCGGGTTATTCTCCACACCATGCCCTCCACCACAGCAGTTGGCAAAGATGTGCTCACCATCCAAACAGCCTCACTAGCAGGTGGAGCCAGCAGCCTGCAGGACGGCCTCCCACAGCAGCTCCTGGTCACCGGCCTGGGCTCCTCCGCCGTCACCTCTGCCACCACCTCCTCCTGCACTTCACCTCCAGGAGTCATTAGTTCCACCGCTTCTAACCTCAACGGCCTTCCCCGCCTGGTTGCCATCAACACCACCTGCGGGCAGACCATGGTGGCACAACAGCCGGGCACCGTTATCGCCACGGTGCTCAAATCCAGCGATCTCTCAGGGCTGCAGGTCAAAGAGGAAATGCTGGACCCCAGCTACTTCCAGTCGATGGTCAACGGCGATCCATCACTGGTGGCACATACGTTTGACAAAGAAGAGATGGAGGTAGGGGAGGCGGAGCTGCAGTATAGGACTGTGATCATTGATACCAGTCAAAGCCAGGGCCAGGAGGCTGCAAGTGAAACTATAATTAATGGACATTCCTCCCATAGTAGCAGCCCGAGTGAAGGCCTGACCCCTGTGGAGGAGCTGGAAGTGCGTGGGGAGATGTCCCTGCAGCCTGACCAGGGAATCAAAAGCCTGCAGGAGCTGCCACTGTCTGTCCAACTGCCTGCAAACTTTATCCAGATAAAGACAGAGCCTGCAGAGGCTTAATGCTGCATGACTCTTGCGCACAAGCTGAACCAAAAACAACAATTAAATCCACTTTGACCACAGACCCTATGTTTTCTTTTCCTACCACAGTGATCTAATCAAAGATCAGGAGGGAGGGATCCTGCAGCGTTTTTGCTCTCACAGGTTGGTCAGTTCAACCTCAGGATTTATTGTTTACTCACATATTTTGTGACCATGTGCCTAATTTTAAAAATCAAGATTTAGTGTTTAGTTTTTTCAAGGCAGTCACGTTTCAGATTTGGGATTGTAATCTGTAGACATGAACCCCAACACACACTCACGCACACAAGCGCACACACATACAAAATACTTCCCCCACTAGGAGAACAGCCATTGGATGAACCAGGGATTCCGTCTACCAAATGTGCCAGTTAGTAATTTTCTTACTTTACATCTCACTGGACTTGTATGTGCAAAGAAGAGAATGCAACAAACCAAAAGCGGGGACTGAATGCCAAATGGTGCAATGAAATCAGACTTCTGAGAGTGTGCAGAGCGAAAATGTGCGTTTTTTAAACCACATTCACATTTCTGTTACTGTGGATGAGGGGTGGATGCTTTGTCACGGTGTCCAATCTGGTGAAAAAAACCCCCACACATCTCAGAGTTTAATTGAAGAGTGCCTTACAGGAAGTTCAAACAGCGCAAGACTCTTTTTTTGGAAACGTCAGAGCAAAAAGATGAAAAACAGACTAAATGGCTGTTCAGACTTTCAGAACTTATTACTCATTTATTTTCATATAAACAAAAAAAAGTATGTATTTGCTCTCTATTACTCCCGGCCTTAAAACACTGTGTTACTGTGGAAATGGGCATTTTCTGTCTACCAAGGACAGTCCAACATCAAAACTGTTATGTATAGAGCTGCAGACTGGAGGCACGGCAAGATTGAGAGGCACAAAAAGAGAGAAAGAATACGCAGGATAAAACAGATTTTATCAGCCTCTGCTTCAGAGGCTCTAAGGTTTAAATCCTGTTTATATGAAATGGAATATATATGAATCTATATATATATATCTATCTATATATATATATCTACGTATAATATACAATTGAGATTCAATTTTAAGGCCACAGCGAATTTATTTATTTTGTGAATTTCTAAATTCTGTATAAAAAAGGCACATTTGTCTTCTATTTACATGTGTAAACATGAGGGAAAATGCAAAGAATATGAACGTTAATACCAGGAAGCTTATTTAGTAGTTTTTTTGTAAGACCAAGATTTTTCATTTGTATAGCCTTCCATATAATCAGCTTTTTGCTATTTTCTTAAGTTTTGGACTCATCTGCTCAGTGCAGCATCATTATTCAGCTGTTATATTCTCTTTATTGTAGATAGCCTCTGTTGTGTGTCTGATTTAAACATGTACTGAATGTGCTTTTGGTTTCCTCTTTTCAGCGGACATACCTCTTTACCTTTTTCAACAGTCAAGCAATCGAGGCTTCACAAATATTATGTTCTGTGTAATTCATAAAGTATCAGATGTATCAATCAGTATGTCTTTTAAATCATATCTCAAATTTCTTTAGTTATTTGGCTCAAAGACTTATCAGACTTATCAGTGCTCCCCTCCTCCTCTCACCTTGTCTCCTCTTCTCTCTCATCTTGCCTTCTCTTCTTTCGCCTCGTCCCATCTCCTCTCACTTCTCCTCCTCCCCTCCTGCTCTCGGGTCAGTCGAGTCTGTGCCTTCTTTATTTGCTGTCCCACTTTGTTAAGGACCTCCCAGGCCAGCCATCCGATTGGCCCCTCGGCCCTGCCGGGGATGAAGCCGTATTGATCCTGAGTGGTATCACAGCTAAATTGGTTGTATTTTCCACCCGGACTGTAGCTGCCGAGTGAGGACATTCAGACATACTGACCTCCGTCTGCACTGGCACCTAAGGACAGGAGTTAAACGCTGCTTCACAACCCCTCATCAGCCAAAGGGCTCTGGGTCTGCAAAGACACTCTGAATGTATACTTATTTTCTGACAATCAATAATTACACTGGGCTCCATTTGCATTGAAATCTGCCAGTCTTTGAGTGGGGATTTGCTGCTCTTTTCCTCTTTTTTTTTCTTTGTATATATTCTTATATCTGCCTTGCTTTTTCCTTAAAGCACTGTTGTCTGTGAGATGTTGAGGTATGTCCACCGCTTATGTTGTGTTGCTTCTTTTGTCTTGGGTTGTCAATGGCTACCCTTTTGCTGAATATAGAATAGATTTTTAAGAAAAAAAGTCAATGTACTAATTAAAAACAAAATCTTCTTCACTGAATACTTCCTTGTTATTTGTTGTTTTGTTGCAGATAAAGTGGTTTTGAAAATTACATGAGGCACAGATAAACCTACTGCAAAATTAACAATTGGTGGGCGGAACAATCAGTGTTTCTTCAAACGATAATGAGCAAAGTATTTTCTTGGAAAACTCTGAGGCTTTTGTTGGGCTGTTGCAACTTTGGGGACATTCGACCACATGGCATTTGAAAGGAAAAAAGTAGGAAGCTAGAATGGAGCCATTATCAGGCCAGAGACTGATTGGACTGTGCCCAAGAGCATTGCTTCTCGAGGATTGTGGTTGTTGACATACATTTGAAACAAAACATTTCTCTGGAGGTTTGGTTCCTTCAGCCAGGGTGAGGGGTGGTGGGCCATGAGGCTGTCCAGCTTCCTCCCTTGCTCCTTCCCAGTGCCACTTTACTTTGCTTCATCATTTAAGTGATCTCGCCCTGTGCCTTCCCTTCCTGGGTAAACTGAGTGATCAAATAATTTTATGTTGCAGACTAACCTCATTTCCAGTTCAACAGTACTATTATGATTCAAATTGAGGTGTGCCTCAGGGGCTGAGCCCAGCTATCAGTGCTGGACAGAGGGACATTTGATCTCATGGTATTGCAGCTCATGCAGTGTTTCATGACCAGGGTTACATTTAAATAGCCCACTATAAAGTTGGGGGCTTTCTCAAAGATGAAACATTTAGAAGCATGGTTTAAAGATATTTATATATATATATATATATATGTTAAAAAATATTATATACTTGAGATAGACCTAGACTGATGGAACGTGCCTCTCTGCACACAAAGATGGCACTGGTAGCCATTGTGTCCTCTGGGAAGCTGCAGGCCTCCTTCTGGATTGGAGAGAGAACTATTTCTTGGTCACCATCTATGGGCCACTATCGCGCAGGACTTTCACTTCTCACTGCCGTGTAACTCCATGGATCTAAGCGAAAAGAGCGATTATTTGAAATGAAAATAAGCAGCTGGGAGTGAAATTTCCTATTATTTTTTGATAAGTAACAAAAATGGAATTAATTCATGAAACTTCAATGATAGTGGCCATCCCTCAGGCCAGTTAGGCAAAATCCTTTGGACATGCTAACTTGTTAAGATCATGGTATCTCTGTTTATCCTGCAGGAGCAATCAGTCTTGTTCCTCTTCTCCTTGAAAACAGTAATAAACAGCACTGGAGGGGTTTCTAGACAGTGTATAAATATATTTGAAAAGATTTACCGGCGTGAAAGGATGTTTGAAATGATATATTCTTTCATTCTGTCAACAAGGAGGAGTTCTGTCACAGACTCACAGATCTGCTTTATATCTAATGTAGGCAGTGCTGAACCTTCATACATAGTAAGATTCAAATTAATCTCCATTTGTGTGGATGTATGGGTTTAAAAGCTACATCGTCAATAATCAAAGATCATTTGATTTGAGGGTTCAGGGTTTAGCATTTTCACCAGAAAAAACTCCACGACATCTTGTTTTCCTGTCCCTTCACGTGTTACAGCAGTCTTTAGTTCAGTCTTAAAGATCTCTTCATGTGTTGCTAAACATCATATTATTTACATCATAGGGAGCGACAAATTTGAAAAACCCACGAACTTACTGCAAACAACTTTAAAACCGTGAATTGCAACATAGATTAGATTCAACCTGTTTCCTAAAGATGCTTTCAATTACCCCTGGAGATTTGTAGATTGGATAACAAAGAAGTGGACACTTTTTCAGCAACAACTGGAATGTGTTCCTTTTCTTTTTTGCCCTTACATATGTTCAACTGCGCCATCAGCATCCATTACTTACTAGGGTCTCCTCCATGCTGATTTTTAATTGTGAGATGTCTGTACTAAGTTTGACTTTCATGGTTGATATTGGACTTCTGTCCCAACAAATCCTGAGGCTCTGGGGAGCCGAGATGTAATATCTGTATCAGCCTCTCCAATCAGGGTGAGCCATCCCTCAGAGACGACTCTCTGGGGCTTCCAGCAATTTTACTCCTCCACGACCTGCACAAAGAGTCCTCAGGGTCCATGAGACCTCGCCAGATAGACAACTAACAACTAACAGCATCTTACGAGAAAAATAACACTTCACTGATTTCCCAACATTGTGAAGTCTTAGCTCTGCAGCAACACCATGCAGCTGAATGCATCCTTTTAATAAAACTTCGACTATTTGATGTGATGGCGGAAAATAGTAGAGAAATGAATTATATATTACTGATTTTATGAACTTTTAGAACTGCCCACAGGGGCAACCGTTACATGACCACTTTATTTGAAGTATGTTTGCAATTATTGCATTTGTTAACTCATGCCACTATTTTTACTTGACATGTTGCTTAGGGCCATTGACATTATTGATTCAAAGTAACAATGGTTACCGGTCAGGCTCCATTTGAGCATATTCACCAAAACATTTACATGCAAAAGTGTTCACCCTCTTTTTCACAAAAATCCATTTCACTGCCAAATATTATTGATATTACGGCTTATTATTATCACTGAGCCAACGTAGTCCGCATCAAAGATTTAGCTTAGCAGGCGAGATTTTCATATCACTGTAAACAAAGCATTATTATGCATTAGATGCTTGAGAGAGTCTCAGGTTATTAAATGGAGACAATAAAAACATATGTCTGTTTTTTCTTGTCAAGACTCTTTTAATCTAATGCTAAATGTCTGTGAGATGGGACTAATGGAGAAGACACAAGAAGATCTGTCTATTCTTGGGGATTGCATGAGTCAAACTCAAACATTTCACACACAAAGTACAGTGAGGCATTAGTTTCTCCAAAGGGGAGCCACATTGTTTCATATGATAGGACAACTGAGATTATTCATACAATGAAATTTAATTGGAAAAAAATCAGGAAAGAGATGAAACATACACAGACTTCACAAAACAGATGACAAAACTTTTCGATTTTGTCTCTCTGTTTAACTTTGGAATATCTCAACGTACTTGAATACTCTTATACAGATATTTATGCACCTTGTTATTCTGATGACAAGAACAACAGTACAAATGCCTATCGCTTGCCCCTCTGTTAGTTACAGATGAGAGTTGTTTTAGGCTTCGACAGATTGAGATCTTGGCGTTGCAGATTAAAATGGGTAGCCTCAGCAAAGAAACTGTTTGAACAGGGCACTATTTAAGCATTCTGAGGATTACCCAACAACAGTGAACACAATGGAGATAACACAACAGCAGTACATCACAAAAAGACAGGCTGGGGTCTGTGCATCTTTAGGTATACTGTACCTCCTTGGTTTAACATGATGCTAAAAACAAGAAGAACTGTTGCGTCTTTCCTGATTTGTACTGATACAGCCTTGTCTTTGTACCTGGTGTCTTATTGTGTCATATTGACCACCACCACTTAATTGTTTGTGTGTATCTCATAGACAGAGGCTTTATCTGCTATACTTATACAAGCAGAATAAAAATGATCACCAAAGATAATTAAATGTCTAATATGAATGCACCACTCAGTAAGGTGAGACATCTGGACTATAGAGTAAAGAAAATGGAGCACAACAAAGTAAGAGCAGGCCGATTGCTCAGAAAGTACTTTTTAGAACGAATTAGTTTCTGGCGGGCCTGCACGACTGATTGCTGTTCAAACACAGGATCAAATAGCAAAGGAGACCAAATAGGTGAATAAGCAAAGAAAATTAGACAGCTGTAAGCGACCAATGACTGTTTAGAAAGAATCTAAACACTTCAAATGCCATTTAGACTGTTTAGACTGATGAATACTCAATGGGCCAACTTTCAGATTGGATAATAATTGTGTGTGCAATGGACTGCTTTGGTCTCTCAAGTGGTATGGAATATTTATCATGAGAATTTTTACACACACACACACACACACAGTTTAAATCCCAGGCAGTTCACTTCTTATCTGTCCTCAGATCACTCCCAGCATCTGTGGGCGATCCACCAGTTGCACGGCATGACAATCTGACAGATGACCCGGCCTCCTTGGTAGTAGTAGGGCCACGGGTTGAAGCCACCCAGGGGCTCGAAGTAGCGGCGGCAGTAGCGGTAACCACGGCGACAGTGCTGGCAGCAGTAGCCGCGCTCATCCAGACGGTTGTCCAGCTCGATTCCAACATCCCTCTGCAGAGGACACAGGAGGCAGGGCAGGGTTACAATCACACACATGACAAATGTCAGTCCTCCCAGAGGCAAGGGCAGGAGAGGAGGAAGAGGAGGGGATGACGTGAATTGATGAGGCTGCTATGGCTGTAGGTCAGCAGAATGTAATATGTAAAAACCCAAACAAGAGTGAAAAGATCAGAACTGGTGTCTGTGAAAATGCAAAGTTGCGTCCTGCTTGATGACCGTGACAAAGAGACTAAGATAGCCGGTGAGAATGAACGAGCTTGATTTAAGCTCCGGGAGCATAAAACATGATATAATACCCTTGACCTTTCTGTTATACCGGAGGTGGCACGACTGCTGGCTTCACAATGCCCCATCCCTGAATCCAGCGTTCACAGCCTCTCTACCAGCATTATCTTCAATCAGAGGAACTCTAACGTTGGTAGTTACCAGCATAATTACACTATTCCTTTCATCTCTGACCTCTTAACTCCCTCGACCGAAGCCCACACTCTACACCAAAATGGCTGCCCCTCCTCCAATAGAGCATTCAAATTAGAAGCTCCCCACGTCTTGGCGCCCTCCCCCTGACCTTGACTTTAAGTGCATGGCACATTCCTAAAGCAATTAGCAGAGTAATGATCGCCTAACAAGGATTCTTTCATTTGCTCTTGCTGGCTGCCTCTGAATTTATAGAGGGGCCAAATGAAACCCAAACGAAAGGTAAATTGGGTAGAATTAATGGCCCTTAGATTTTTCCATTGTGCTGCCTGGTTCATGCCCTCGTAGACTCATGGGGGCTCAGTGCCATGCCTTTGATCAAGAGCAACTCCAAATGGGGTTCGGAGAAGTGCCACTTAACTCACCGCGCGAGTTGAGGCTGCGACTGCCCTCAGTATGCATTTGACCACATTTCAATCTCTTTTAGCAAATGAATCCTCAGAGACAATCCCGCGCTGTCTCGTTAAACTGCTCGGATCCAGGAGAAGACAGGGCCTGCGCTGACTCCACATTCAGGACGAACTGGCATAATTCTCGGCGAGCGCTTTGCAATGACTCAGCTACATGCAATAGTGCAGAACAAAACACATCCACTGTTGGGAATAGAAAATGTGTGGGAATTGTTTAAGAGGACAGGACCCACAGGAGCACATGGCTGAGTCCCTCTAGTCCCCTGTTACATTAAGTATGGGAATTAGGGCTTTTGCATCCACTCCATAAGTCAGTGTAGTCAGTTACAGTGGTTTTACACACACTTTATTTGTCTTCTTTTCTGTAGCAGCTAGTGGACTATAATTACTTAACAACAAAGTCACCGCAAGCATGACTTATAAAAACAGAGACCCATGCATCTGATGTGATGATAAATGCCATGATAAATTCAGTAAAATGACACACTCATGAGACACACTTAAAACACACAGAAGGGGTGGGACAGATGATATCTAGGATAGCCTGGTTTGATTTATTACTATGACAAGCACAGGTAGGCTTTTAATGATTTATTGTTTCAGTCAAGTTTCAGGTCATCAGCTCCCAGGCAACAATCTGTTATGGAAACAACACGAAAGCTGTCAATGGACCAACGATAATCTTATCTGCTCCTCACAGCCCAAACTGGGGTGTGTTACGAAACCTGGAGCCCCGGCTCCGGAAAATGAAGAAAATATTTTATTCAAATGACGTGGCGTTTATCAAAACAAACAGCCAATAGGCGGCATTGTACCTTAAAGACAATTAATCAGAGCTATCCTTTTAAAACGGAGGCTACATATTAATCACTCTGGCTTTGAGTCGCTGTCTCTAGTGGGATGCTGCAGTGATAAGAATGGTTCACCTTGGGAAATCTGAGGCAGTCACTCACAAACAAGCAGCATTAATGAACAGTAAAAGCCATTACCCCCTTGCTGCATCTGATTTCATCACACGCTCAGGCTCACGTATATATGCGTGTATAAAAACACACGCGTGCATGCACCAACCACCGTGCATAATGTGAGGCACTGGATATGAATGAGTCTGCAAGGTAGAAAACTGCATCAGTCATTCAATAAGATGTAACGAATCAAAGCACGACTCCTCTAATCTCCACACTTGGTGTTATTTCACACATGCTGATCACCGCTTTTCATGAGCTTGAAGCACATGCCTGGATGTGTTATTAAATCTCATAGCAGAGCTCATCTCATTCATTCTAGGATCCGAACAGTAGTGATAACATTTCTGTTTCATTTTGTATTCAAAAGGGGGGTGGGGGGGGGGGTTCCATCCAGACACACAGGACAGCGCAACATGTGAAATGCTTTGCTGCATGTCCTGATCTGAGATGTTCATCTCACTGTGCTCTACGGTGAGCTGGAATGACAATGAAATTGGATGTAATTGAATAAAGAGATAGTCATGTATTTCAGTAAACTCTGCTGGTTTACCAAAGTGATAAGGAGCTTTAGCTTCAGTGCAGAGATTCCTCTGGAGGCACCAACAGCTCCCGCATTCACAGCTTTGAATTCCTTCAGCTTTATGCACCTCTGTTATGCATGAACAGCCGTCTAGCCTGACCCTGATCATGTCTCCCTGAGGTTTGTAGTTAAACACACAATACGAATGGTTATATACAGGCAGGAACATACACACACACACACACACACGTTTACATGTGTATACGTGTGAAGCCAATTCATATCAGGAGTGCACACTTGCTATATGGGTCAAGGGCAGTGGTGCTGTCCCTTCAGCCTTGTCAGATGGTAGTTATTCAGTTTGAAATTTCCAGGGCCACCTCTGATACACACTGCTCTCTGACATGGCAGCTGTGGCAAAGGTCAGCTTCATATATCTGTCAGCCTCTGTCACAAGGACTCAAACGATTATTCCACTTCACAGACGCGCACCGTACGGAGACGTGGCACTGAAATTCAGACTTATGAAATGTGGATGAAGCGAGTGTGCGTGTTTTTAATGTGCCCATGTGCGTGTGATAGATGAAAGGATGCATGCAGGAAGCAAAATAGTGTGAGCAGCAGACTGTGTGTACTTTCTGCTTTCTATCTGTGGGCACATTTACATGAGTTCTGGATGAGGCAAAAGAAAACTAAAGGTTTGGCTAACACATGTGGCCTCCTACTGGCATGAGCAAGAGTTCAGACTCCCAATTACAGACTGCTGCCTGCCCTCTGCTTGGCCACAAAAGCCTTTGTTATCGCCGGACCCACAAACAGAGCCTGGATGTGCTGCTGCTGGAATGGATTGCGGTGGTATACATTACTCAGCTGATAGAGGCAGAGCGTTTCAAAAGGGGAGCCGAGTTTTTCATCCCCTGGTATGTTTTAATTGCATAGCACTGCATCTCCTGCCGCAGCCGATGAGGGAGGAGACGGAGGAGCTGAGGGGGAAATTGAGGAGTTGAGCGGGAGGTGTTTCTGGGACGGACCTGATAAATGTCAACATTATAGGACGTCTCATTTCTCGGCATGTCTCTCACTGTTTGTCACAGCTCTTAGGAATAGACCGAGCCCGACTCATTATCCTTGAATTTAGCTTTAGTGGCTACTCACCTGTAAGTGCTGGTTGTGTGTGTGTGTGTGTGTTGGAAATCTTTGCACCTGTGTATATTCTTGGTATCTTTAGTGTGCAACTGCTGTTTTTTTTGTGTCTAAATGCGCTTGCAACCCCTGTGTAATATACTGCTTTATGTGACTTTTCCTCAGAGTCAGGGATGATTAATCACAGAGTACTGAGTAGTTTACATGTTAGCACACCAAAATATGCCATTAGGCCTTTCCACTCATTTTATACGCTTTGATAATTAAAGCATTATAAATAAATGTAACTTATCTGCGCAGCTATGAGTGACCTTGAGAGTGCGCCTTTGTACGGTTCTTTCCACCGCCTCAGAAAAAAGGAAGTGAAAAAAGGCACTAACGGGAGCTGTAAGGCACAAGTTGCTGCCTTTGAAAGGCTGGATATTCCTCTCAATTAATGGAGAGACATTAAGGGAGTCTTCAATGAACTGGCCTTACTTAAATAGATATATAGAGCAATTGCTATGCCCTCTGGTGCACAAAGTCAGTTTTAACATCAATTAGTGAGCGATTTATATGCAGAAAGAGTCGTGGCAGAGCTGGAGCTGATTGAAGTCGCTCTACTGTATCTCGTGGTGTGGTCCCCAGGTGACGTGGAGAAGAGGGTCCCACTTACATAGTCGTTGACGGCGGGGTGGTCCAGGACGTCGCGGGCGAAACGGTGACCTGTGACCTCCGCGTCGGGCGTGTCCACATTTCCCACCTCAGCATCTGAGAGAGCACAGAGAGAGCGGGAAAGAGAGGAGATGTTTATGTACTTGCAACAGTTTTTTTTTCTTCAATTGTTTGATGTAAAATGAGAAAGCTCTTAGATTAAATATTGGCTTGTACACATTATTTTCCCAGTGGCTTGATGCTAATTACTAACATTCAGGAGAAATACGCTGGAAGCGAGTCCAAGCATTTTCACGCTTCTGTCAAACAATGGAGTTGTTGCTGTTGTGATATTAACGCACAAATCGTTTTCCACAGATCCTAATTAGTAAAGCCTACACGTCCTTTTGGGAGAGAAGTAATGACTGAATGTCACTAATTATATTTACTCAAGTACTATACTTAAATACAGTTTTTAGGTAGCCTACTTCTACTTTGCTTGAGACTGAAATAAACATCCACAATATTTTAATTCTAACTCCACTACATTTATCTGATGGCACCAGTTACACTGCAAAAACCTTCATTTTATCAAGAAATGTCTACTATTAAGTCTTATTTTCTTAAAGTATGAGAAAACTTTGGCGTTGTGGTGAGATTATTTCAACCTGAATTCAACTGGTAGAATAGATGTTGATGACATTTTTCTTGGTTCTAAAGCAGCAATTCCTTATTCTCTTGTCTTTTGTGAGCAGGCTGTGAGCACTTACGTATCATCACTTTTTAAGTTGATATTGCTAACTTATCAGCAAACTGATGCTTATTTACTTATCCAGCAGTCACATAGCAAAACATCATCATTCACACAGTCCTGTTTCTACACACTTGGTGAGTGTAAGCCCAACATTCACTGTGTTTTAGCTCAGTTTTTGGTCTCTACCAACTCCTGTGGGAAATATTTGGCTCTTAAGCTGTTAGATGCTCCACTGTGCTCACTGGCTAACTGTGCATATCTGATGTTTGCTGCTAAGCAGTTAGTGCACAATAGGTTTTTTTTTCTGAAAACAGCAAAAATAATGCTATAAAGTGAACCAAAACCCTAAAGTTGCAAGCCTGAGAGTTAAAAATAATGAGATGAAACTTATCATAAAGCTGAGAGGAGCTGTAGATTCAGGTGATTTCTATGTTGCTTCATCACTACAATAGGCTAACACATTTTCACATTGTTTTCATGTTGTCATTTGATATGTTTTGATCTGACAAATATCAATTACAGCTGCTTTAAGAAACAGTCTAACTGGAGTGGAAGTTACAAATAACAGACACTTAGGATTCAGTAGTAGTAGTAGTATTTATACTTATTATGGTGGATATTGTTTTGCAGTGCAAAACATCATCATTATATTAAGTTATTAAAATCAGCTCCACCTTGAACAGTTTACATGTTGATAATAATCCAATATGTGAGACTCTGAAAGAAGCCATCCTGTATAATGAGAGGTTTGATATCTGATATCTTGATAATACGTCTATACTTTTTTACACAGTGGTAGTGATACTTTTAAAGTAAAGGATCCGATTGCTTCTTCCACCACTGCCCATCACTCTCTCAACTTCCCAAACACACAGACAGAAGCCTGGTCTGGATGCTCATATGGTTGGGAAATCACACGGTCCCTACGTGGCCCAGCGTATGGCCTGTGGGGATGCCCTCCAGCGAGAGTGTTAATAGTCTGCATTTAGAGGCAGAGATGCCCCCTGCACTCACCACTCAGAGGGGAGGGATGGATCCAGTGGATGGGCAGCTCCTGGCAAATCTCCCAGATCTTGGAGTCGAGGAGGAAGGCTGGGTTAACGATGGGCTCCTCCGCAGGAACCCACACTTGGGAGTCCTCCACCTTCATATCCATGGCCTCAGTCTCATCCACCTGCTAGAAAACACACACACATACACCACACACACACACATAATATGGCATGTCAGAGCTTGCTAAAACGCCCAGGCCCCACACAAAGTATAGTCCTGCATTTGCACTCTCCTCCCCTGAGCCACGCAGCAGCTCCAGCCTCTTCGTTTTATCTATCACCTTACTGTCCGCTGAGAGGGCGGCGACTTCCTGACTCCTGACTCCCTCTGCCCCGGCTCCCTCCTCTTCCTCTCCCTTGCCCTCTTCTCAAGCCTCCGGCATGCTCTTTCTATTATACATCATTGAAATTCACAGACAGTGATGATTTGACTTTTAAATGACTTTAGAAGTGGTCTTCATTACTCTGAGTGTGGCTGCAATATCGTTTAATGTGACAGACACAATAAAGCCTTGCGTTCTCCTCCCTCCTCCCCCCGTCATTCCGTCCCTCCCTCCATCCCTCCTTCCCTCCCTCCCCCTCCACCACAATGCTTCACTTGGCAGCCAGCACTATCAGTGGGCTTAATTTGTTGATACTGTAGTTCATGAGCTGTAAAGTAAACTATTATTGCTTAATGATAGGGACTACATGTCAGTGTTGTCTAATAGAGACATATGAAGGGGATTTGGTAATGCTCTCCCCTAACAGTGCAGATATTTATTTTCTTCATGTATATGTAAATACACACACAAACAAACCCCTCTTCCCATTCCCTTGTTAATTAGCAACCCAGAACAGAAAAACAGTTCACTTGACAAATGTTTTTACAAGGTGATTTTCTCCCAGTCTACAGCTTAATTGCACATTAGTTAAGCTTGACGTAGAATCCTGGGGCTATAGTAGGAGCAAGAATCATTAATATTGGGTCGTGCCCCCTCCCTCCTGTTCACCCCTGTCACTCTTGCTTGAATTAGAATTTAGCTTTCCATGCCACTTCTTGTTTGTCATCGAGCGACACGGTTGTGACCTGCAGTGAGGAAAAAAAAGAAGGAAAAAAAAAAGGACTTAAGCACATTCTGTGACATCAAAGATCGTGTTTGGGCGCGGGAGGTGTTTAGCCAAGCTTTTGACACACTTTCCCTCACTTTTAAGAGCTGGCCATTAGATTAGTGATGACTCGGAGGACTGGTGTAGGGGAGGGGGGTGGTACAGTGGAGAAGTGGGTGGGGTGGGGGGTGGGGTGGGGGGGGCTGCTCTGGCATTGAGCTGGTGCGCTCACCGTTCCCGTGGTTGCAGAAATTAAAATCAAACTTGAGGAACACAAACAGCACTCTCTAATTGGACCTCTTAACCACTGAAGCCAAGTGAGTCTTCTCTGGAAAGTAAATGGAGGTCACGACACGGGGCTCACAACATGACTTTGACTTCACAGTTGAGAAACGACTCCAATAACTTGTAGGAGAGAGCGCCTGGGGGGAAGTGGTAAAGGTCAGAATTTTAGCATGGGGCAGGGATTTCTAAATGCCAGTTGACAAGCACAAAGACAACATGATTACAGTCTCCCAGCGTATACACACTTTTGAAAGGCTTTTCCATTTTGCTATTGACAAATGATATATTATTAGGACACAAGCAACTTTTTATCAAGTATTGGACCTTGGGAATGATGGTAATTTGTTTTGTGTGGCCTGCTCCTGGTGTATGTAAGCTTTGCGCCTACAGTGCACAACTTAATTATACACCAGTTGTGCTGTAGTTAATGAATTT